>JAXGGA010014673.1:0-31375 GCA_038373865.1 Uloborus plumipes
TAGGTGTGAAAGTGTTTACTTGTGTGCACTTAAGTGTAAAATCTGTAATATTTGTCAGTTCGGTAGCATTCTCATCATGTCGGTAACGCTCAAAGACAACCCCCCTAAAAGAGGGGTAAATGTTCACTTTGACCATGCCCCGAAATTTTAAAAAATATTGTTACTAATGTGTATTTGAAATACCCTATTAATTTTATTTTCTGAGTATCTTTAAAAATTGAAAATTTCCATGGTCAAATTGGCACTTTTCCTGATATTCACCCACATACATACATACAAACAAACGCGCATGTGAAACTAATAATTTAATAATTATAGTTTAAGAAAGCTAAAAAGTACGTTTTAGAGAGTTTTTTCTTTACAAATATAAAAGTAATAAATTTAATACTTTCGTTGATACTAAAAGTTAAACTGTACTTATAATCTATTAACATGCAATATAGGTTGGGATTTAGTATTAATAATAATATTGAATGTATTACTTTAATGTTTGCAGTTATGTTTATGTAAGAACGTGAATTTTATCTTTTATTCAGAGTTGCATACAAATAACTGAAATACTTATAATACATCAACATGTAATCTAGTTTAACCTTTAGTATAGATAATAGTATTAAATACATTACTTTTATGTTTGGGCAATTCCACGCAAATGTGGAAAAGCGTTGAAAAAATTAAACTCGAGTAATGTAGTTGTTCTGCATATTTTTTGGTTTAAAAATGTTAGAAGTTTCTTATTTATAAACAATTTTTTGTTAGGAATGTAGTTTTTTAGTTTCAGCAATGCTTTGAAGTTGGTATTAGAGTATTTTATTTTCAGTGAAGCAAATGGTCAAACTTTCAACATTGATAAGTTTCAATTTTTTCCATTAGATAAATGTGACAAAGGAAGATTGTTGTTTATTACACTTTAAATTAATATTGTGAATTGATGAAACAAGTGTTTTCAATTTAATTAAGTGATTTATGTCAATTTCAAAAAGGCTCTATTCTATGTAACGTAAGTTACCAAAAACACGTTAAAGTTTTTACAGAAAATAAAGAAAGGGCAATACAATGTTAACTATGTTATATTTTCTTTCTCATAGATGTGTACTAAGCAAATAACAGTACTTTTCTTTTGAATATTGTTTATTTAATTTTTTGTGCTACAATCAAACCGTGTAACGTAAGTTACCCACATATGCAGATAACGTAAGTTACCTTAGTAGAACTTAAATGCTTGTGTTTAGAAATAAAGTAAATTGTGAATAAAACCTATGTGCTTAATAGAAGTAATTTATTCAAGAATTCTTTTAATTAAACTGTATTTACTTAATTTAAATTAATCATATTTCTTAAAATGTCTCTATTTGTTAGTAAGATTACAATACACCTTTATTATAAATTACATGTTTCTTTTTGGCTTTTAAGATACTAATTCTCTCTAACCAATATCACTGCATTCAGAATATTTAGGAGGTAATGTACTATGAATTATTCAAAAATGACTTCTGTTATGATTTAAAGTTATCAAATATGTTTTGGAAAAAACAAATATAAAAATAGTTTATCTCTTTCAATTGAAATATATTTTGTTCTGCATTAAAATGCCACTGAACTCTGCAGAAAAGATGCGCTGTAGAAGGGGTACGAGAAAAGTCATGTGGATATTACAGATTCATAAATAAAACTCACTCTTGATAGTATTTAAATATGTTAGAAAGAGCAAAATGTATGAAAAAAATATTCTGAAGATCCGCACATTGACAATGACCATTTAAGAACCTGAAATGAACAAAATGTAGGGTTTCGTTTAGTTAGTATTTTAAGGAACAAGAAGAAAAAACAGAGATAAAAGCTGGTGACTGGTGTGTGGTGAAGTACGAAAATACATTGTATCCTTGAGTTGTGACGATTATTGAAGAAAACGAGTTTAAAGTAAAAGTAATGGCTGCTGTTGGAACCAATTAGAAATGGCCAGAAACGACAGAGGAAATTTATTATAAGAGAAAACATGATTCGAAAATATAATTACCTGAACTTGTTAATACTAGCGGCCAGTATGCAGTCTTATGTTTTGTAATATTTTTGATTGATCATTGAGTTTGGCATTAAATTTCTGTAAATTTAACTCATAATTGTTAATTTTCAGTATTTTGATCTAAACTAAGCTGTAATTTTGATTCATTAATTTTTGTAATAAAGATATGCTTGTAAGTGAATTTTGTAACGTAAGTTACTGTAACGTAAGTTACCCAGTTAAAAATTCCCATAAAATTCAATTGTTAAAATAAAATTTTTAATTTATGAAAATTAATTCCTAAATATTATAAGAAACTGATAAATTATACTTCAAACAAGAAAACAGCTGTAATAGAGCAGAAATTTGCCTTAGAACCAATTTTCATATTATACCGTTCCCTTTTTGTGTAACGTAAGTTACTGCCTTATTTTTGACTGCTAAATTTTATAAAATTTAAGTGCATCGAATATTTTTGCATTTTTATTTTGCTTTTGACTGTCATTTTCACTGAATGCTTTTGTACAAGGTTTTTATAACAATATTGGTCTGTACTAAGGAGCTAACTGCACAAGAGTTGGTCGAATTGTAACGTAAGTTACCGTGGAATTGCCCATTTGTAAAGAATGTGAATTTTATCTTTTATTCAGTTACATACATACTTACAAACAAACAAACTCACATGTGAAACTAATAGAAGTGTATTAAGGGCAATTCCAGGCAACATGGAAACTCGGTGTTAAACAAAAATGTTAAAAAATTTTCTTAATTTTTTTGTACGTTCTCTATATTGATTAAAGTTTACAAATTAGAATAAGGTAACTTCAGGTGAACCATTTTCTTTTTGTAAGAGAACTTGTTCTATGAGCTCATAATCTCGTAAAAGTCTCTCTCTGCTAGACACAATTTTAAACGAGCATATTTTATTGGTTTAGTCTGTTTCCACAATTTAATTGCATTTTTCCTGACAGATTTGTTCGATAAAAAAACAATTATTAATAGTACATTTTGAAATTTATTCTTAAAATAATTTTTTAAAGTAGCTTCTAAACCATTAAATTTTTGTAACGTGAGTCACGAAAACTGAATTTTTTTAATATTTCTAAATTTTATAGCTTATAAATGATTTTTTTTCCTGTTTCTCCTACTCAGGTATATTACAAAAAATAAATTATAGGCCAATTTAGAGTTTTTTGCTTTTTTATTCAAAAAATAAGGATGTTTATTTTGTAACGTGAGTCACGCGAAAAGTGAGTTACGGCAAGGCTAAACTAGATAGCGTTTTATACAGGCTTCTTCATTTGATCAAAATCCTTGGGATAAAAACGGACGTCCTTTTCCAGCGACATCTATCGAATTTTATGGTAACTAACATTTCTACAAATCAAATAATAAAAGACAAAATTAAAAGTTAATTTGTTGGCGACCATTTTACAATTTGGCATTCAATTCTATTTTAGTATATTTTAACGTTAGTTAATAGCTCGTTCGATTTGTTAGTTTATTCTGCATTTTAACGGCTTACTTTAATTAGTAAGCGAATTATTTTTCATTTTAATTGATTCTAATTATTAATTAACTATGAAACGACACTGGCACCGCAGAGCGATAAATGGCGATTTTGGAACGATAGTTCCTTCAAAACTTTTGATGAGTTTAGATGGTCAAATTAATTTATTTGGCGATTTTTTTACATTTTAATGGAAGTTCTCCTTAAAGCTTTTGAGAATATTTCAATAACCGAGATCTTTGGTAGTATGTACGTTTCAGTTATAGGTACGTTTTTTAACTTGGCGATGTATTTTCTTACCACCTAAGCGAAGATTAAAATTTTAAGCTTGCATCGTCTTCATGGTTGCTTCTTTTCTCTTATTTTGCATTTTAATTTAAATTTCAATGATAATAATGGCTCGATATATTTATTAAACTTGTTATGTTACATGCTAATGGAGCTTTTGAAGTTGATTTGGCGAGTTTTTTAATAAGAATTCTCACATTATTTCGCAGCTTTTTTTCAGTTGGCCCATTATTTTACTTTCAAGTATTAAACGTATGTGTGAAATTAGAAACAAAAAAGGGAAGATTTCGGTGATTGGAAGTCTGGTTATCTTTCACTATTGGCGTTAAATCTTTGTGTCCAATTTATGAGCGAGGGAAATATACTTCCTTCGCAAACATAAACTAAAGAGCAACAAAATAAAGTAATTATCGCCAAAAATTTGGCAACCACACCAGATTCCCAATTATCGAAATATTATCAATGTGTGAAATTTAACATAAAAAGAACATTACCTTTTAATGTTTTGTAAATGAAAACAAAATTTTACAGTTGGTCGTCGTTAAATTGTAGTTTTGTTTATTTTTTTCGTACTTGTATTGCTCTTTAGTACCAAGCGATTATATATGCTCATTTCGTTATTACTAAAGAAATTAATATGTTTTGTTGTCAATCGTCTTTCCGTTGTACACCAATCGCTTCATTGCAGGGCATTCATTCTGGGGCATGAAAAGGAAATGTCTCTACGAATAGATTCGCCATTTATCGCTCTGATGGGTCAACGCTATCAAAATGAACATCTGAGCTTTTGCGTAGCAATTAAGATCGTGTGAGCAACAATAATGAAACAAAATAGTAAATAGAACAATATTATTTCATTGCTACATTTTTATTTATCGGCTGCGAAGAAAAGCGTATATTTTATTAATGCAGAGATGTCAAAATTGAACGCCATTGCTATATGTTGCTAATTCGAAGAAAGTAAACAATGAATGAATGTCGTATGACTGAATCATGAGTTGCGACCGACTTTACCTGAAAAGGGAATTTATTTCTCCTAAAAAGCAGTACTAAGAGGGCCTTTGGCATCAATTCACTCTGTACTCCACTTCAGTTAACTATATCAATATTTTTCAACCCTTAAAGATAGGATAAACATCACTTTTTACAGCAGAAACAACATGCTAATAAATGTAAACAAACATTTAGGAGGTCCTTTTTCAGCGCACTCTAGCGGGCAAATCTTTACCATTGATGTTTTGGGTAATGAAGAAGCCTGTATAAAACGCTATCTAGTGTAGCCTTGGTTACGGTCAATACAATCTAATATTAACTTTTTAAAAGTATTTAATGTGCCCTAATGGTATTTTAGGGTGTAAAGGGAGAGTTAGCACTTGTACAGTGTACACACCTATATCTAATTAACAATACTGATGAAATTAAATATAAATAGCGTTATTTTAATTCGTTTAGTGTTTTAGAATCTTTTAATTAGTGCAAGGGTCCCTGTTTTGGCCCTCAGCTTTTCAATGTGTAGCATGTGTTTATGCATGCACATATTTTTCTTCCGTATCTAAGAAAGGTTTTTCATTCCAATAAAAGAAATTTTTCAAACATTTCACGAGTAACCGCTGAATGACAGAAAAGGTGCCGAGAAAAACTGAAGCAAGAAGGGAAATACATTGCATGTTAACAGAAACATTGTCTCCGGATGAAAGAATGTCTAACGAGAAAAGTCGAAAAGCTAAAAATGTTGTCTCTAACAATTCAATATAAGCTGTAAAATAAACATATGAAACTTACGAGGAAAATTTTGTACACTAAGGAAGACTCGCCAAAACAAGGCGAAATTCCGTTAATTCACCTCGCAGTTAATCTGTAGTCATAAGGGCAATTCCACGGTAACTTTCGTTACATTTCGAACAACTCTTATGCATTTAGCACCTCAGTACAGACACATTTTGTTATACAAACCTTGTATGAAAGCATTCTATGAAAATGACAGTTGAAAGCAAAATTAAAATGCAAAAATATTCGATGCATTTAAATTTTACAAAATCTAGCAGTCAAAGAAAAGGCAGTAACTTGCGTTACACAAAAACGGAATGACATAATATGAAAATTGGTTCTGAGGCAAATTTCTGCTCTATTACAGCTGTTTTCTTGCTTGAAGCATAATTTATCAGTTCCTTATAATGCTTAGGAATATATTTTCATTAATTTAAAAATTTATTTAAAAAATTGAAAATTATGGGAATTTTTAACTGGGTAACTAACGTTACAGTAACTTACGTTGCAAAATTTACTTACAAGCATATCTTTATTACAAAAATTAATGAATGAAAATTATAGCTTAGTTTAGATCGAAATATTGAAAATTAACAATTATGAATTGAATTTAGAGAAATTTAATACCAAACTTAATGACCAATCAGAAATATCACATAACATAAGACTTAAATCTATACTGGCTGCTGTTATTAACAAGTTCAGGTAATTCAATTTTTCAAATCATGCTTTCTTTCTTATTATAAATTTCATCTGTCGTTACTGGCCATTTCTAATTGGTTCCAACAGCAGCCATTACTTATATTTTAAACTCGTTTTCTTCAATAATCGTCACAACTCAAGGATACAATGTATTTTCGTACTTTACCACACACCATTCACCAGCTTTAATCTCTGTTTTTTCTTCTTGTTCTTAAAATACTTAACTAAACGAAACCCCACAGTTTGTTAATTTCTTGTTCTTAAATGGTCATTGTCAATGTGCGGATCTTCAGAAAGTATTTTTGATAAATTTTGCTCTTTCTAACATATTTCAATACCCTAAAGAGTGACTTTTATTTACAAATCTGTAATATCCACATGACTTTTCTTATACCCCTTCTACAGCGCATCTTTTCTGCAGAGTTCAGTGGCATTTTAATGCAAAATAAAATGTATTTCACCTGTAAGAGATAAAATATTTTTGTATTTGTTTTTTCTGAAACATATTTGATAACTTTAAAACATAACAGAAGTCATTTTTGAATAATTTCTAGTACATTATTCCTTAATATTCTGAATGCAGTGATATTGTTTAGAGAGAATTAATATCTCAAAAGCCAAAAAGAAACATATAATTTATAATAGAGGTGTATTGTAATCTTATTAACAAATAAAGACATTTTAAGAAATATGATTAATTTAAATTAAGTAAATACGGTACAAATTTAAAAGAATTCTTGCTTAAATTACTCCTACTTACCACATAGGTTTATTTCACAATTTACTTTCTTTATAAACACAAGTATTTAAGTTCTACTTGGGTAACTTACGCTACCTGCATATGTCGGTAACTTATGTTACACGTTTTGATTGTAGCACAAAAAATTAAATAGACAATATTTTAAAAAAAACTTTAACTATTTGCTTAACACACACTTATAAGATAGAAAATATAGCATTGTTAACATTGAATTGCCCTTTCTTTATGCACATCATGAACTTTAACATGTTTTTGGTAACTCACGTTACATAGAACAGTGCATTTTTGAAGTTAACATAAATCACATAATTTACGTGAAAACACTCATTTTAGCAATTCACAATATTGAATTAAAGTGTAATAATCAATATTCTTCCTTTAAAACAGTTATATGAAGAAAAAAATTGAAGCTTACCAATGTTGAAAGATTGACCATTTGCTTTGCCAAAAGTTAAATATTCCTTTTCCAACTTCAAAGTGCTGCCAAAACTAGAAATACTACATTCTTGGCAAAAAATTAGTATAAATAATAAACTTCTAACATTTTTAAACCAAAAAATATGCAAAACGGACGCATTGCTGCAATTTGATTTTTTCAACGCTTTTCCACACTTGCATGGAATTGCCCATAAGTGAGTTACTCAATACTCATCTGTAAATGTAATATACATTTGAAAAGAAGATTTCAATGCCCACCATTTTATGTCTTTCTTTCATGCTGTGGATAAATAAAAAATAAAATTTTAATATGCTTATTATTGTGTAAAATATGGCTACTATTTCTAATATTGTATAATTGGCAAAATTTATATACATTAGCTGCGCATTATTTTACGGGAACGTTTCTAATAGTTTTAGTGTTAACATGCGTAAATATCCAAAATAATTTCCACATTCGGATTTCTCAATCACTTTGTCAAAAGAATAAAATAAATTTGCAGAAGAATATAAAATAATAAAACATTTTTTTATTATCTAATGTCGTCAAACTTTTTTTGTTTCCCTTTCTCTTATACGATAAAACTTCGTGGCAGCGATTATCAGTAAAACGAAATATAATTTAAACGAAATCAGGGTTCAGTTCCGTTTTAACTCCCGCTTTATTGCTTGAATTCAACTACAACGACACGCTCGCTATTACGAACAGCTATGTGGTCCACTCCGTTGTAACGAAATTTTTCTGTTCTATTATACGAGTTTTAAAATTACTAAGAAAGCATTTCTACGAGATTTTTCCATGCAGGCGTAAATTGCAGAAATAATGCTGATACTTAGTCCCGTAATAGCAATTGAATTAAGATTGAAAAATTTTACATTACAGCTTAATCAATATTGATTAGACAAATCATAAGATCTTACAACATTTTCAGGGATCTTTTTGTAGTAAAATCCAACCGATAAAAATATTAAAAACGACCATTCTAAGGAATTAATTTAAGAAGTTAACATGAGAAATTATTTATATTTGTAAACTTGAAAGTACGAAAAATTCGGAGTTAGACAATATAGGGGAGACTGGGTACGGTTGTGACAATTTTCATTTGATCCCCCATAGATCCCTTAGCAATGCCTGTGAGCTGGTTTAAAGTTGTTTTTATGTTAAAGTGTTTATTTGCCTGCTTATAAACACTAAAATTTTCTCCCTAAGTACAATAGTTAACTCACAGGACCAAATGAAACAAAAAAGAAAAAAATGTCACAACCGACCCCACCCCAGGGGCGGTTGTGACAGTGCTTGGGGTCGGTTGTGACAAGTTCAAAAATACAGCAAAACAGTCTAGATCACTTTTAATTTCAAGTAATATTAAACGTAATTCAACATAACCTTCACCTGGGAAAGTTTAACTTTAACAATGTGTCTCGTTCAGTTGAAGTAGCCTCATACCAAGTCTTACAAAAATATCAGGTTTTTGGAATTTCGTAACGTCTGTTTTGGCAACATTATGCACATCCTGTGGGTCATAACCGTGTCTGTTCATAACAATATTCAAGTATCAAGGAAAGATTCTACATTTATTTGTTTTATTGAAGCTTGTTGTCTTGAAAGTCTAGTTGCATGAGCTACACGAACAGACGTGAAACATTTCTATTCATAAATGAACGGAACCATTTCTCAGTAGCCATTTTACTCTCATATCTGCTTTCAGCGCATATGTAAGCTCAAAAGCACTTTATTATGAGCAATATAACCTATGCACACGTTGTTTTCATTGTGACAGCGCCGGCCGGCTCCATCGCGTTTACGAATGAATGTTTCGTAGCAAAGACTTACGATTAACGTTGCATTTCCAAAGCTGTCCGAAAGAGAAAAAAAGTTTCACTGCTTTATAAGCTTCTCTATATTTCATTAGGTCACACTGCCCTATTTCTGTCTTCTCCAAGCGTTTTATGGGCATCAAATATGATAAAAACATGTTTTACTCGTGTCACAACCGTCCCCACGCAATTTGTCACAACCGACCCCAACCCACTAGTTTTGAATCGCCATGGCAATACAAAATAGCCTACATAAAAAGTAATCACTGCTATTTCACTATTAAGGTTCACTACTGACGAGGAGAAAACTTTCATTTCTCTATCTGTACCCATTCAACAGGAATTACTAAAAGACATCGAACAAAAAACTTACTTTTAACTGTTAAAAAGTAACCAACCCGTCTGCTAGCGTTAATGTCGCTCGATGGCTACCGCAATGCTTTGACACACATTCAGACAAACATGCTGATACTCTCTCTCTTTGCTTCAACCAGGTATTAATTATGGTTTAGCTAATATGACGACTGTCACAACCGCCCCGCGTCACAACCGTCCCCAGTCTCCCCTACAGGTATTTCAAAAGAAACATGACTTGAAAATCAAGGTCAATTTACTCCTGGCTGGAGAGAAAATGACACGAAGTCTTACAAAAGAGTGGGAGCATACTTTTCACGTCCTCCAGTCCACCGATTCCTTCATGCTTCACTTCCTACAAGGGGTGGGGGGAAACTGGTGTTCTGCAGGAAAGTCTACCACTTCGAACGCATTATCACTTCGCAGCCGCTTAACTGGTTAATATAAATAGATGGTTATTCAACTAATTAATCTTTCCAAAAAATACAAGTTGTTAGCAATAACTGTTACGCACGTGGCCCGCTAATGAGTTGCAGGTTTGATTAAGTTAAGCCTTCGTTAAAAATTCTTATTCTTATTATTATTACTGTTTCATATCAAAGACGTTTTATAACAATGGATTGCATATTTAATCATATACGACAAATCGCTTTAAATTTAAGCAAAGATTTGAAGATTTTTTTCAATTTCCTCAGAATTCCTTTATTAAACCTGATGTGAATTAAAACTAATGAAGCCTGAAAAATATCGGTATTTTTCAGGCGAATTTATCGGTACTTGGTTCGACTTTCAGTTCACTGGTGTTCAGGAGAAAGAAGCAATACATAGCTAGATAGAAATATACTCAGTTTTTAATAAAAGTAGATTGAAATCTATTATAGGCTTGGAATTATTATTATTTAAAAAGTTATCTACACTGAAATTCTACTTCACAAAAATCTCGACCTGAGTGCTTTTATTAATTCTTCCTCTCAAATTGTAAATTTTTAATGAAATAAAAGATTTGAAATAGCTTTTACATTTTGAATGAAATTATTTCTGATCACTAAATTTCTGCTTTGTGTGTTCTTTAAAAAAGCAGAAAAAAAAATATATTTGTAAATGTCTACGCCTGTTCTTTCTGCAATCTGTTTACATTTGATATTTCAACTGTTCACCGAAAAGAGTAATTTTCTTTCAGGGGAAAAGAAAAGAAAAAGTGCTTTAAATAAATATAAATAAACTTTGGAGTTGTCCCTCGATCGGAATTACTACGCACTGTGAGATACAGTTCTCAAAATAACAGTATTAGCTTTTTAAGAGGCATAAATTAAAGCGATTTTCATCGCGAAATTTCCTTTCCGTCAGCCTCTTTCTGTGACGTCACAAAACTAGTTCGGGTTATTTCATACAGGGGGCGGTGGTTTGCCCCGACTTGTTTAAACATGTAATTTGTCGAAAACGTGCTCCTTCATGGTTTAAATGGGAAAAGTCTGAGAAAAGTGTGAAAATTCACAGTTTTGGGTATTTTCAAAAATGTTCGAGGAGGTTGCCGCCGAGGTGGAAAACTTGGATTGTGTATCTTGGTCATATACCATACAAGAAAAAAAGAAAGGAAACCTACTAAGAGCTGATATAGCTTGACCACGGAGAGATGACGCGTGACCTTGAAGCGGATCTCTTCATTTTATAATTGGTAGCATCAGAGCGATTACGCAGGCAGCAAAAACTTTTTGAACAAAGACAGTAAAAAAACGAATTTTTCTCGCTCATCTTACCCATTTTAAAATAAAGTGGTCCGTGTCCGCCTCAATATCAGGCGCCATCTCTTCGTGGTCAAGATTTACTTCATATTGGATACACAATAACAGTATGCGCTTGCGTAACTCGGTGAATCGCATTTTTATGCAGTTTTCCTTCTTGCATTATATTTTCAGATCCTGCTGATTCAGAATTGCTGGACCGCGTTTTAAAGTTATCCTCCGATTTTGAGCATATGTACGAGAACCGCCAACTTTCCGACGTGACACTGAAACTGGGCAATGAAGAGTTCCCAGCCCACAAGTCTGTACTCAGTGCCCGGTCGAGGGTGTTCGCGGCCATGTTTGGGCACGACACGAAGGAAAATCGGCAGAGCACCGTGGACCTCGTGCAAATGGAGGCGGAGACGGTCCAGGATATGCTACGCTACGTCTACTGCGCTAAAGTACGCGAATTATCTTCTGTGGAAGCCCTCCACCTCTACGTAGCAGCGGACCGCTATGATTTGGAAGAACTACGAGACATTTGCAGAGAATTAATTACGACGGATATTTCAGTGAATGACGTGTTCGGTATTGCTGCAGTTGCTGATACCTGCAACGATGAGTTATTAATCACAAAACTGAAATCTTTCATATCAAGAAATGGGACGGACATTGTGAAAACCGCAGAATGGAAAGCAATGTGTACTGACAACCCAGTTTTGTTGACGAAAATGTTTCAATGGGTTCTTTCTGGATGAAACTTTTTTTTTTTTGAGAATCTTTAACAGTACATTAAAGCTTGACCACGAGGAAATGGCGCGTGACCTTCAGGCTGAAAGGTACCCATTCATTTTAAAATAGGTAGGATCAGTGAAAGCAATAGTTTTTTGCTTAGTTTGTACATTTAACTATTCACCGCTTAAGCGATTTCTTTAATGCTACCTGTTATAAAATGAATTCGTCCGTTTCCATTTCAAGTTCATGCAACATCTCTCCGTGGTCAAGCTTCACTCGCTTTTTCAATTACTTAAAAATATTCTTATAGCATATTGACAGGAATTTTAATGAAAAAAGAAAGGCTGAAGCATAATAAAAGAGTTTTGCGTTTCTCACTCTTTCATTTTACTATGTTTATTTGCTTCAAATTATTTCTTTCCCTTGTTTTGCTTTGGATTGTGCTCAAAATAAATATTTTGACCCGTAAGCTCTCGGATTATTTCAAAGTGAAAATTTTTGAAAAATCTTTTTAAGTTACATTTTATTCTTCATCAATAGAGTAAAGGCAAAGTTTTATTCACTTACAGCATTTTGTAGTTAAATAAATAAATGTTCTATAAATATATAGCTATGCATTTCTGGTAGTAAAAAAGTAGGTAACATTGGTAAAGGTAGGTAAAATTAGTTTCTTCAAAGATGAGAGGAAACTCTCATAACAAATTTTAGACGTTACCTGCTAGACCAGTGTTTCCCAACCTTTTTGAGCTCATCGCCCCCTTCAAGACACTGACTGCATCTATCGCCCGCCCCCCCCCCCCCCCCACCTTTCTTCCTCAAAAAAAAAAAAAAAAAAAAAACCCTAAAGTTGGCGCAAGTGAGCATCAATATTTTTAAAACTATAAGTACCTAACTTTAATTTGAAGTAAAATGTTCGCAATAAATCAATTATAACCAATCACTTTCAAACTAAAAAAAATAATAATTAAATAAAATTACATTTTTTTTTCTTTTACAAAAGCGAACTAATAAACATCTGATGGGTAGCATTTAACAAAGATCATCGACATACTTTTCAAAAAACAGAAGTACATCGTTCAAGAAATTATTTTCTTTTCTACACTGGAATATGGGGGAAATAAAATCATTGAAACTAAAAATTTGAAGGAAAATAAACTGAAAATATGAAAATCCATAAAATTGACAATAAAGGACAAAATACTTCCTAAGGTTCATCCGAGGTGCAAGGAGGAAGCTTTTGAATTTTAATTTGTTTCTTTCTTAACTTGGGATTAATTGATTGAACTCTGAACAACCTGTTTCGTGCATATTAAGGACTTCGGTTTTCGCTAGCCTTTTGTTACGACTCTTTTCTCTTCCAAATACCCATCGCCCCTTTGGGGGCGATCGCCGCCAGGTTGGGAACCACTGTGCTAGACTAACAGGGTAAAAAAAATGGTTCAAAAGTTTTAAAAGGGTGTAGAAACATGTGTAAGAAAACCAGCCTAAAGAATAAGAAATGATAAAAAGATATTGTTTTCAATGAGGAATCTGAAAGGGCGGTAACGGGTTAAACAACGTAATATATTACGGTTGCACTTATCGAATCTCGAAAATTTCAAGTTGCAGCGCTAGCTTTTTTCTTGTGTAAATTGAGCAGCGTATTAAAAAGTGACAAATGAAGTTGGAACGATTAACGTGTGACAAAAACTTCACTGTGGCAAATTCAATGAACAGGCCAAAGGAACACTGTACCGACACTGCATTGAAACGGTTCTTTTACCCATGAACAATGAATTTTGCGATTGGTGTGCTTCTGCTACTGTGAAATTCTGTGAAAAAATCGTTTTTATTCATTAGGCCTTAAAACTCATTTTTGCAGATGCTTTAAGAATGCAGTTTTTCGTCACATGCCATTGTTTCACCACCATTCATGGTCTACTTTCAACATGTTGATCGACGATAAGTTTTGCCATTCAAAAATTTCGAATTTTTTTTCACTGTTACCGTAAACATGAGTATTGCGTTGGATAAAATCATCCCAATTTCGAGTGCATAGCATTCAAGTTTATATATATATATATATATATATATATATATATATATATATATATATATATATATATATATATATATATATAAATGGGTGTATGTATGTTTGTTCCTTATACAAATCCAGTTTTCGTCGGATTTTCATCAAACTTGGCACAGAGGTTCCTTGATGCACTAGAATTCACATAGGCGGGTTTTGAAATTTAAAAAAAATCCAAAAAGCTCAAAATTCAAATTTTTTGTCTCAAAATGGCCATTTTCTTTCATTTTAATATAGAGTAATAGATAAGCCTTAAGC
The DNA here is from genome assembly GCA_038373865.1 of Uloborus plumipes. Taxonomy (NCBI): domain Eukaryota; kingdom Metazoa; phylum Arthropoda; class Arachnida; order Araneae; family Uloboridae; genus Uloborus; species Uloborus plumipes. Next base: position 14,428 of record JAXGGA010014673.1, read on the forward strand.
ATACAAATTGATAAAATTTAACACATTTAAATATGAGTATTTTCCAACAAAGATTACGATTAACAATGAATTATCAATTTAAGGCTCACCTATTTCATTTTAGCATGAAATAAGTTAAAAACAATTATAATTCATGTTCTAATTACCTTGGAACATTGGCACAAATATTGTATGATGCAGAAAAATTAGAGGTTCCAACAGATATTTAATTCTAATTTTTGCGAGCATTTTTTGGTCCTCCTATTAGAGGAATTATGCAAAAGACAGATTGATGCAATTTTTATATGCCCATGTGGATAGAATTCATTCAAATAATTTTTTTAGAGCTATGTTGTATTAATAAGCACCCGGGCAACGCCGGGTAATAAGCTAGTTATATCTAAAACTTTGGTTTGAATGATTTCTGACACGCTGCTAATGTTTAGTACGCGTGGAAGACCACCTCTTGACCAACTTGTATTTCGAGTGCTTATTTTATTACGTCTGGCTCTTTAATATATCTTTCCTTATGCTCTTCCGAGCAGCGTGCGGGCTGTCTGGCTGCCAGTAAAGGTTGCGTGTTTTACTGCGTATCACACATTTTCACTGGTAAAAGTAGTGATTTCAAAGCCATTTTAGGGCAATTAGAAGTTTAAACCTATCGTAAAAAAGTCATGTAATACATCAATGGAAAGCTCTATTTTTTTTAACCTTTACGATGGTTTTTGAATTTTTATTCTAATATAATTAGAAGAGAAGTAACAGTCATGTACAAACTGTTGGTTTTTTTTCGCACTTTTTAATTTTTTTAACAGCTCTATATTTCGTACAATTTTTAAAGTAGAAATCTAAAAATTGGCAGGATTACTTATGTTGTCATATGTGCGACCACACCAAATTTTGTTAAAATCAGAAATGTGGTGAGGTCAAAAACTTTTTTTTCTTGATTGATTTGACGTGGAATTGCCCAAAAATGACTTAAAAAATCAGTTTCTTTTCAGTAAAAGTGTGATGTAAAAAACTTTCGGCCGCCAAACACCCGGCATGCTGCTAAGAGCACAGGGAAAGATATATATTAACCCATTTTTGCCCAAGTTTTTTTTTTTTTTATTTTTTTTCAATTTTTATCTGCTTAAAACTCTTATACTTGGAATGATTTACATACATTTTAGGCGTAAAATAGATCACCGTTGCCATATTTATTAAGTTATTTAACGTCCTGTTTATGGGATACTTTGCAGATATGTGAGCAAAATACGACCATACTTGACTTTACTTTTGCAAAGTAACATTACAGAAGGCATCTATGATCAATTTTAAGCAAATCATTTTAAAATAGTTTAGTTTTATGAAAAATAAGTTCGCAAAAAAAAACTTACTTTCTGTGGCTACCCATGCTGGATCGTTGCTTGACTGATTTGTCTGAAAATAGCTGTCAATAAATAAACTCTGATGTCCAAATAGTGGCTCTAACTGGTTTTCTCAAGAAGAAGGACTATTTAACTTGTGAAAAACAGCTTTAGTAAAAGGATATACCCATTATAGGTTTTTGTATGCAGTAACTAACAAGCGTCCCGTTTTTAGGCTACTGGGCATAAATGCATTACATTTCTTCCCGAAACACGCGTCTGCAGTATTGCTGCTCATTTGTGCTTTTATACATTTCAATTATCTAGCTTTTATAGCTATCAATTTCATTCTATAAAAAAACAGCTTAATATGAATTTCAACTTTATTTGGCCTTTTGTCTAATTGCTTTCTGTGTTAAGTATTATGTGCGAAAAGACTGATCAGTTTCACGGTAGTAAAAAAGATAAGTCAAGTATCCTTGAATTTTTTTAATGAAATCGAATTGCTAAATAGCGTGTGGGACTTTTTCCTCCAGCAAACATAAAAAAGTTTGCTTTAAGAATGGCTTTGACGACAACGGCTATTTTAATCGTTCCTAATAGATTTTGTCGTTGAAAAAGTTTTCTTCCCTGATATCTCGTAGAAAAAAGATACCAAAAAAAAAAAAAACATTCAGTTAGATGACTGCTCCTAATTTTTACCGCATATAAATTCTCCTTAGTAGTTAACTTTTTGCGGAAATATTTTTTGCATGGAAATTAACGCGAAAAAACGGCAGCAAGATGTGCTCATTTTAGCTTTTTTGAACTAATCTAAATAGATTAAGTGTGATTAGAAACAAGTGTATTACGTTAAATGACAAAAACTACCGAGAACATGATAATAATGCATATGTTATCATGATACATTGATCTAACAAATCTTATAAATTAACTAATATAAGCAGTCGTATAGGGTGACGTTGTGCCCAGTGGCGTTGCTAGGCAGGCCCGTCATTTAGGGGGGCGGGGGGGAGGGGGTCAATTGCCCCCCCCCCCTGATTTTGAGAAATCAATGTATTTATACATAAGTGGGCGTGTTTTTTTATGTTTTCCGATGAAATTGCATTGTGTTTAGACCCTTTGCCCCACCTGGAAAAACTTGAAATGACGTCCCTGTTGCTAGGGTTTGGCAGGAGTGGCGCGTGCCACGGGCGCAGCAATCTGGAGGGGGAAGGCGGCATTTTGACCGAGTTAACAAAAAAGAAAAAAAGGTACGAGTTTTTTTTTAGTAGAAAAATATTTGAAGAATAAAAACTCGGAGCCTTAGGTGACCTCTTTTCGGGGTTCCCCTGACTTTATTAAAAGTTAAAGTAGCAAGCTGTAATTGGGTAAACAAGGTTTTGTATGAGTGATTTTAAAAATATTTCTGTGTGGAAAAAACTCGAAAAAGTCTAGGGTTTTCATCTAAAACTAGAAAAAACTCGGGTATTTGACAAAATCAAGGCTGGCTTATTTAAAAAAAAAAAAAAAAAACGGGTTTTTTCAAACTCTGATTTTGAAAGACTGTATTTGAAATTAAAACTGTCGTAAAAAATGCTTACCGAATTACCAGTATTATTGGTTTTATTGATTTTGTGTGAAATTAGAGCCGCTATATAGACCTTATAGTCTATATAAAGGCTTTATGTGAAATGATGGGGAGAGGCAGAAACGTCCCGAACTAAAATTGTTAGAATGGGGGAAATTCTGAATCTTCCGAGAGAAATTCCAATTTTACCAGACATTAAAATACTAGCAGCATTATACAACATCTAATGACATATAAGAAGGAACATAAGGCATCATAAAGATATTTTGAGAAGAAAAAAGAAAAAAATAGAAGTTGCAATATTGCCTTTATCCTTTTTTGCATCAATCAACAAACGTTTTTTAAATAAGGAATTGTTTTGGGAGGTCACAAGGACCTCCTATCCACGTGAACTGAAGGGGCGCGATTTCTTTAAGTTTGAAACGGGAGCTAAACCCACTACCCCCAAAGCAGAATACTTTGTGATGTTCTGCAACGTAAAATCATTAGACCAAAATTGTTCTGCAAGTACTTTAAGCACTGTACAGTACACGTAGAAACATAACTGTTTTAAAAAAACATAACCCTAAAATCAAAACTGTTTCATACAGGACTGTGAAAGGAGAATTTGTTCAGTACAAATTCTCATTTCTCCTACTGCAGAAAAAAGCCTGAAATTAAAATTCCAGTCACGCATTCTTGACAGAAAATGTAAAACCCTTCACTATGCCTGCTCCTCCAAACATCGAAGAGCTCTAAATGCTTTGACACCGCATTAGAAGAAATGTTTTCACTCAGAATAACAGCACCTGGCCAATAATGAGACCAAGTCTCGGAGACAGGACGCTTAAGGACCATAAAACAGGTGTAGTCAAACACAATTTTCTGCAAATATCTTTTTACTAAACATGTAATTTTGTGAAAATTCTGCAGATTTTGTCCAGCTTGAACTAAATTTAAAGTTCCTGCAAATGTCGCAAAAAAATCGACTTTTTGATTTTCTGCCTGATAAGCACAATTTGCAGAAATTGTTCTGAATTTCTTCAAAATTGTAACATTAGTTAGAAAACTGCCTTTTCTAGATTAGAAATTCTAGATTTCTGCAGAAATTTTTCAGAATTCTCCTTCACATTTGAACAGAATTGTTCTGCAGTTCAGATATCTGTTCTGCGACGTACGTTCCAAATTTAGCAGTATTCTGCTTTGGGGCCCACTACCTACTCGAAATCAACGTAATTAAAATTATTTTTACCTATTAATAGCTCGAAAAACTGCAAATTTAAAAAATAAAACAAAAAAAATCTTTTGGAAAGCTAAAATGGGCAGAGCGTGAAACGCATTTAGTTTCTCCTGTGTAGCATTTAAAAATTAGTTGAGTTATATTTGATACGGAACGATTCGATCTTTGTCTTGAAAATAAATTCAAGAACATCGTGGAATTCAAAACCAATCAAAAAGGAAACTAAATTTCCAATTGCGACAGTTCTATTACGAAGAAAAGGTTTTCTAATCAGTGTTTAGTTTTCCCATTCATTTCCGACAAAAGTGCAAATGTCATCGATTTGCTGCCCTAGACTATGAGCAAATTAAACGATAAAAAATATCGTCTGGTAATTTTCATTTTTTCTCCGTCTACATTGTTTCATCGTAATCGCTTGACTGAAAATTTGTTTTTTAGCTGCTTCATGTTTTATCAGTTTTATCAATGGTTCCGAGTAAAGGTTTCGCTGAAGTGAAAGCAAACTTTCAAGTACATTTTTCGAAAGGTATTCATATGCAATTTTATTTTTATAATTCCATGTACAGAATACAGTAAGCATTTATTTTCATGAGAAAGTGTAACACAGGTTTGGAACTTAAATTTCCATTTTAATTACCATTGAATAATTGACTTTGAAATTCTTTTCACTCCCTACCATTATTTCACAATGTTTTTATTTTTTATGAATGGGTGATTCTCTGTTAAGCTCGTAATTTTCCATACAAAATCTGTCAGGGCATGTTTTTTTACTTCCTTTTACGTAGTAAAGGAAGTACTGTGATCACGAAAAAAATTTCACTCAAATTTCGGTCTAAATTTTGACTTTGCTCACCCCCGAATGAATGTCGCGTAGTTTTTTCGACCTATCAGCACGTGCATATGTACCTAACAACATACAAACAGCCGAAAAATCAATTTCGACCACCCCCGAGTAAATTACGACGAGTTTTCTCGTGACGTCTGTGTGTGTATGTGCGGATGTATGTGCGTATGTATGTCGCATAACTCAAAAACTATATGTCGTAGAAGCTTCTGGCTTGGTATGTAGGCTCTGAGGATGGTCTAGTTGTGCACCTCCCCTTGTGATTGCATTCGAATGTTCCCAAGGGGGTGTTTTACCCCTTTTTTGGGGTAAATCAGTGTTAATTTCAATGCAGACTCAAGTGATATGAATTTTCGCGACCACTTGGCGATATGTCACCAAGTTTTTGGTCGCCAAGTGTTTGACGCCAACTTGGTGACAAATTTGGTGAAAAATTATTTTTTGAATTTGGGTTCAACTTTGCACTATTGGCGATATTTTGCGAAAAATTCATTGAATGATATTAAAATGAGCAATATTTAGAAGATTAACCATTGTAAAATATTTTTTGCATTGTTTCGTGGCAGATTAGGGAAGTAAATATTTGAATTGTTACCTTTCTCACTCCAAGCACTTTTTTTTAACACTTAAGGCAACTACAAAGAAATTTACACGTAAAAGGAAGTAGTGTGCGGTGTCCATACCAGATTTTTTTTCTGAAATGTTCCTAAAATTATAATACTATTGCTCAGTAAATGAATCTATTTCTTTAGTTAAAAAGAGGACCAATTAGAATTTGTTTTTCTGGTAAATCATGACAGGGGACAACTCCCCCGCCTAGTATTTCTAGGCAGGGGACTGTGCCAGGGGACTGTTTATTTTCACTTAGCTGTGTAATATTTTAAAAATAATTGGAACATAATTAATCGCGAAACTCGTATAAATTTAGACCCAAATCATGAACATAATAAATATTATGTTTCATAATTAAACTAATTAACGTTAATAACATTATCTACCTGAGGACTGTTTTTGCAACGGCCACGATGCGTACTTTTATCACAAATGTTACTCTGAAACTAAAAGTGGAGTTTCAACACCGTTATCAGCAATTTTAGCAAATTCACATTGAGTTAAACTTTATGCCAAAAAACATTTGCTAGAGTAACAGATTTTTTCTATTGCAGCTTTGAATTTGTGGCAGGGGACTGTTAGAAATAACTCCGGACTGAACTTACATGACAATTTTAAGTTTTAGAAATGTGTAATTAGAACTTATTTCATTAAAAAAATATAGTTGCATTATTCTGTTTTTAGATATTAATTGCCAAATTTATGCACTGTTGATAGCTTTTTTTTTTTTTTTTTTTTGAAATATTACCTTTAAGTGTTAGACTATAGGATTGGGACAGCCAGGGGACTGTGTATTTAGCACTCGGATAATTTCTAGAAAAAAAATTGAACTATTATCACTCCAAATACAATTGGGTTACAAAGTATTAATGCTTTACTTGAATTAAGAGAGATAATTACTTAATACACTTATTTTTTAAATACTCGGTTCGGACAGCCAATTACGAGTTTACAGAGAACTGCTCATTAGGGTGGTCACAACTAACATGGGGGAAAAAAATTTCAACTAATCTTTTGCGGCACCCCCCTAAAATGTACCAATGGACTAGAAAATGAGATTTGCAAAGTTTTAGCTTAATCGGATAATATTAACACATGCCGCAAAGAGGGTAAAGTTTAGAAAAACAGCGATTTTTAGCCAAAAATTGTAGTTTTTACTCTGTAAAACCAAAACTACTGATCCTAGAAACTTTATTTTGGTCTCATTTTGAAGGAAATTTTATTTCTTTAAGTCTAATCTTATTTAAAGTTTCGAAAAAAATGATTAAATATTTTTCAGAATTTTCACAAGTCAGGCTGCAACGCAAATCCTCGAAATTGCAAGTAACATGGGGAAATTTTTTTTTCAACTAATCTTTTGAGGCACCCCCTAAAATGTGCCAATAGACTAGAAAATGAGATTTGAAAAGTTTTAGCTTAATCGGATAATATTAACACGTGCCTCAAAGTAGGTAAAGTTACGAAAAACAGCGATTTTTAGCCAAAAATCGTAGTTTTTCTTCTGTAAAACCAAAACTATTCATCTTAGAAGCTTTATTTTGATCTCATTTTGTAGGAAATTTTATTTTCTTTAAGTCCAATTTCATTTTTAGTCTCGAAAAAAATGATTGAATATTTTTTAGAATTTTTCAAGCTACAGCGTAAATTCTCGAAATTGCTTAGAAAAATTAAATCATTAAAATGTAAATTAATAAGTTCTTTTAGTAAATTTGATGAAATCTACGGATAACGTTGATTTTTCAGAGAAAAAAACAGCAATATTATTACGAATATATAATAAATTTATGTCTTTGAAACTCATAGATAAAATAAATAACTGCGAGTAAGGCTTATGAAATGATCAGTACAAGCCATAAATGAAGTGCTTGGAGGATGAAGGGGCTAAGTTACATTTTAAAAAATGAACACTCTCTACAATGGTAAGCAATAGATACAGGTGAGCAAATAAAACTTGGTAAATCAAACAGTAGATATCAATAGACCAATTTCATTCGCACACTAATGACAAAACCAGAAAACAAAAAAGCTGCAGTAACTACAACAATTAAACTTTGAAATTTAATTACTCGCAATTTCTGTTTTGTCTCTTAACCCTTTCATCTCTTAACCCTTTCATCTCTTAACCCCTTCAAATACAAAACGCTGCTTTCTTCCTTAGCAGTCGGGGCTGAATATTAGCTTAAACATCTCTGCCTTGTAGGGCCTTCGACCCCCTGGGGAAGGAAGAAAACTATGATTCCCCCATTATAGAAATGTGCAACCGCCATCTCGATTGTGGGAGGGCCGAGAAATCATTAAGACACCCCACAACAGTTTATAAATATAGTATTCATAGTTGCTCGCTTTGCAAGTTTTCAAGCAACTAGTTTGGGACACAATCCTTGAGATTTAATGGAGAATGGCTCCACCTTCGGTTTCCAGAGATCAGCAAGCTTGAATTTCAGACAGAAAGACAGTTTTTAATAGCCGCATGTCTCATTAAATCACAGGTTCCAAGTTACCTTCTTATCTTATCTTCTATCTTTAAAACTTGCGTCAAATTAAACTAATGTTCAGAAAAGCTTCAAGTAACCAAAGGGAGTTCTCATTTTTTGTGAAAAAGCTAAGATTCCAACCAAACAATTTAAAACCTACGTTACAACCCTAGAAAAACTGTATGATGAGAGGATAAAGCTGCGAAGAATGCTGAGAGATCCAAAAATGCCATTCAAAACCAAAGAGTTAAGGATTTTCGTTTGATAACCACTTTGATGTTTCTCATCGGGATTCGTAGAACGGATAGTAGCAGCTGCAGAAGCGACATTAAATAATGACCGCCAAATTTAATTTTCAGTAGAAACGTCATACGCTTTTGTAGACAGCAATTTCTTCAACAAAGATTTAACCTTTAAAAAATCGATTTAAGAATTTAGACTTAGAAGGAGCTGTTGTGTATTGGGATAAGAAATCTCATCCAGTTTTATTTAGCAAAGACAATTTAGAGGCTAGCAATTTTGATAACTAGTGGTGTTGAAGAGCAGATGATAGGTGTTCCCATCCTTTAAAACAGCCCGGGCGTGAACAAGTGCTGTATATTCAGTAGTTGAGCATTGGGGCTCAGTTGAAAAAAAATATGGAATGTATTTTGATACCACTGCTGAAAATAGTGGTAGCTTTCAGGAAATCTGCGTTGTTACAGAAATATTTTCCGTATTCAGCATGTTTCCGCCGCATCTTAGAAGTTGTTTCAAAAGCAGTTTTTAGTTGCAAAATGGAAATACATCTGCTGGCCCTCAAGCAAATATTTTTCAAAAATTTCCAGCTGAATGATCTGTTTTAGATAAAAAGCAATTCAAAGCAGGTACAGAAGATGAGAATATTAGAAATAAGCAATTTAGGCGAATATTGAAACCTTCTTGTTGTTAAATTAAAAAGCTGCAGCCTAGGGACGATTACAATATATACCCCTATAAATCGTGTAAAAACCAATTTTATACTAGAGCTAGAAAGACAAGTAAATAGTTTAATGATGTTCCATGACACAGCTAAAAGAGGTGTAAAATTAATTCCAGGCTTCAGTTCCTCTTTGACGAAAGACAAAGAGCAACGGTAGCTTTTATTACAAGTTAATGCTGTATGCTAAATGCAGGCACAGTTTCCTCATTTATCAAAAGGTATCCCATCCAAGCCATCAGCATTCAGCAACTTGATTTGTATGTAAAGAGTAGTAAAATGATGTTATATAATTTAACAGTATAAGTATAAAGGTGCATTAAAGCTTTTATTGTCATTTTAACTCTTTGCTTTCCGTCTTAACCCCTTAATTCCTCTATTTTAACACAGAAATTTGTTTCATTTATTTCTAAAGTACCGCGAAAATACCCCTTTTTTAATTGATAAAAAAATCCAACAATAAGCAAAAAAATGTAATTGAATATTGTAATGCTTTTAGGTTTTTGCATGAAAATTTCTTATTTTTGATATACTCTACGATTTAACCTGAAAAATGCCAAATAAATACTTTGAACATGATAGCAAAAATGAATGGAATAGCACTTAATGAGAATGAAATTTCCTACAAAATGAGACCAAAATAAAGTTTCTAAGATGAATAGTTTTGGTTTTACAGAGGAAAAACTACAATTTTTGGCTAAAAATCGCTGTTTTTCGTAACTTTACCCACTTTGAGGCACGTGTTAATGTTATCCGATTAAGCTAAAACTTCGCAAATTTCATTTTCTAGTCTATTGGCACATTTTAGGGGGGTGCCTCAAAAGATTAGCTGAAAAAAAAATCCCCATGTTACTTGCAATTTCGAGGATTTGCGTTGCAGCCTGACTAGTGAAAATTCTGAAAAATATTTAATAATTTTTTTCGAAACTTTAAATAAGATTAGACTTAAAGAAAATAAATCTCCCTACCAAATGAGACAAAAATAAAGCTTCTAGGATCAGTAGTTTTGGTTTTACAGAGTAAAAACTACAATTTTTGGCTAAAAATCGCTGTTTTTCTAAACTCTACCCTCTTTGCGGCACGTGTTAATATTATCCGATTAAGCTAAAACTTTGCAAATCTCATTTTCTAGCCCATTGGCACATTTTAGGGGGGTGCCTCAAAAGAAATTCGAAAATTGATTTTTTGTGACCACCCTACTGTACATACTAAGTTTTAAGTAATTACAAGATTTAAAAGTTTTTCTTTGGATATGAGTACAAAGTGTTTACAGTTTTAAAGTTCCTGAAAACGACATTATTTCCTCATTTATGAAAAATGTTACATAAGTCTTCACCTACCATTCTTAATACAATCGAACTTGAATAAATCGAATTTGTGGATAGTTCGAAGTTTTTTGTCGGTCTTCGAAACTTGTACTTAATTCAATCAAATTATCAAAGTATTTTGGATAATTCGAAGTTTTACATTGGTCCCTTGCAATTCGTATTATCCAAGTTCGACTGTACTCTGCCACACACACCTCAAGTTGTTTTTTGATGTTGACTGTATTGCTAAAAAATCTTTATTTAACTATGAGAAGCCTTCTCTTTCCATCTTCGCTAGCTTTAGGTGAAGCCAGTAAAGCAATAATAAACCTATTTGAAAAATGATATAAAAGTTTAAGAAATCTTGCTATCAACACTTAATTTACTTTGGGAATAATGATCTGAAAATGTTTGAAACATAACTCCCCCCTCCCCAAAATATTATGACTACGAGATTCCCTTTTTAGCCTACTTTCCCGTTAAAAATAAGAGAGACGAAAAAAGTATTATGGCCGTATGCAGTGGCCGTATGTCCAGGAAAATTCTGCCAGTGCAGTTATATTTTTATAAAATAGATGGCGCAGAATTTCACTCCCTTTCCAAGGGGAAAAAATATTAGCCCCTCATCTGAAGCTTAAGATCATTTAGACATAGATAAGGCAAGTAGGCGTGGTAGTTGAGGCAGGGATCTTCGCGGGGGAACCACGTGATTGAGACCTAGATAGAAGAGCATTTCGTACTGCTATGTTGATTCTCGCAGAGATTTTAAGAGTCGTCAATTTTGATTTATTACCTTATGCCAGAAACGTTTTGGTACAATTATTTACCATCCTTTGCAAGTGTATAGTTTATAAATTAATGGACAAGTGTTTTTTTTTATTTTATTTTTGCTACAAATTACTGAGTTATGCCGATTTAAAAATGATCCTAAAGGTTGCGCTCCTTTAGAAAGAGAGTCGATTTCAGCCCATTTTTGAAACAAGGTAAATTCCAGCTCTGCAGTTTTGTTCTTTGCAACGAATGGAAATTACTTTTTTTTTTCTTTTTGCAATGTAAGCTAGTATTATTTCTAATTCATTCATTATTTCATGCCTTCAAAAAATGAATACAATACTAAGTTTGTAAAAATTATGTTAGCAGTTTTAAATGTATAATGTGTTTCAAACTATTTTTAGCCTATTGCCCCCGTTCAAGTCAGGGAAACGGAAAAAGGGTCTTTCAAAACCTGTTCTGCAATTTTTTTCAAGTTTGCGTTTTTTGATCTAATTTATATTTTTTTATTTTTCCAAAATAGATCGAACGCAGAAAAATTAAGAATTTTAGAAATTCTGAACACATTTCAAATATTTTGCTTCCCGAAATGGGAAAAGTCTTTAATCAAAACCAAAATGCAATTGCACATAGACTTCACAAATTAGAGATTCGCCGATTTTAGTGAAGTTCATTCAAAGCACAAATAATTTTGGTGTTCTTAATTGTGTTGCGCTGTGTCATTATGTCTTCTAAAATTATTCAACACTTGTGATTATTAAAGGGAAAAAATGTTTTAGTAATAAAATTAATTGCAACACAAGATTCGAAAGAATTTTTTTTATTTTTCAATCATTGATTTTTAAATAAAACTAATTTCGTATACTTGCTGCGTACTCGTGGGGTAGACTTGGATGCGTTAATATTATTTACGAAGTGGTGCATTCTTATATTTAAATATTTTTTAGCGATTGATTTTATTAATTTATATTTGTGATTTTCATGAGTATCCAGATTTTTAAAAATGCGAGTACAATCTATCTTTCTCAAAGTTAGCAAAACCATTTTCTGCAACAAATTTGGCTCATTAATTCCATGAATTTTGGTTATTTCTCAAAAGATAGAAAAACTCTGAAACGAAAATCCTCCTTTTCTTGCTCTTTCATTACAATTATGCGCACAGCAATACACAATGTTAAGCAATGGAAGAACTGGAATGACCGAGGACACGTGCCCTAGGTAGGAAGAAAACTCAAATCCAAAAGGCTCAACCACGTGGTACAAGACGGCAAATTTCTTTCATGTTCTTCCCTTCCCGTCAAACCTGTCACCCTTATCCCTGCTTCAGAGCATACAATAGCGACTTAATGGAATGGCTTGTCTATGTCTTAATGGTCTAAGATCTCAAGCTATCTTTGACAGCTTTACTCATTAGGGGATAGTAAGAGAATAATAGCAGTCGCTGGGGGACGAACAAACCCCTCTTCCTTCAGGCAGATGTGGACAAAAACTGGTACCGGCTGTAATCCTTTTCGAAGAAAACAAGAAGCAGTCGCATTACTTTGCTGTTTCTCAATAGCACCCGATCCGATAGTTACACAGTGTGTATAAGCGAAGCGATAGGGTATTTTGCGTAGTGGCGTAGTTTATATTTTATTTCTTAGGGGGCCCAGGTTCATCTCTCAAAGGGGCTATAACATTAATTATTTTTCAACAAATAAACTTTATTATAAATTATGTTTTTTATTGATATTGTTAATCAGTAATTAATAATCAGCTATTACAAATTTCTAATTTTCTCCTATTTGTAACTATGAGAGTTAAATAACTTTAATATTTATGCATAAGCTGAACGATTCAATATTTTCATAATTAGAAGCCATAAATACTGAAGTATTTTTACCTGCAATAGCGCAAATAGTTCAGTTAAATTCCCACATAAAAAGTTTTTAAACATTAAAAATTGAAATATCTCTTTTTCAAAAATATTTTCTTTAGTCATTGATAAATCAGAGAGTTTGATTTCACTGCGTTTTGACATCATACAGAGTTAGACTATTTAAGGGGTGGATACTTTTTCACAGAAAATCTTTCAAAATTAAAGTTTTTAAAACGAAATTTTTGGCTAACTCTGGAGACATTAGGTAAGAGGAGGATGTTTTTATTTATTACAGAAAAAAAAATCGAACCAGAAATCTTAAAGGCGCAATTTCATTCTATAGTCAGGGGCGGATGTAGATAAAGGCTTTAGGAAGTTTCCCGAAATGTAAAAAGTGCCCCCCCCCCATATTAAGTTCGCATGAGATTCGCATTTTAAGCACAACTTATATTATTCGTTTACTACACTTTTCAGAAAGACATACCATTTTTATTTTCGTATTCTATAAACACACTTTTAGTAGTTTTTAGTTTGTCGTAATGTTAATTTTCTTTTCCCCAGGATAAAACACTTTTTAATATTGAGTAAGATTTTTCCACTCATTTGTTTAAAACCGTAGTTGAGGCTTTAAATAATTACTTTCTGAATATTTCCGCACCCAACTAGACAAAAATATTTTGGATAAGTATCCAGTTTACGAGAAATTGGAAATGTTGGAGACTAGAGAACAGGGCCCTAGCAGTTTTGCCGCCCAGGACAAAAATACAAAATGCCGCCATTTTCCACGATGAAAGTTTGAAAAGTAATAAATTGCTAAAAAATGTCCAACCCAAAAAATAGATGTTGGGAATTAAAAACAGCGTGACAAAACAAAATCTTGTATTCAGGGTCGGATTTAGACTGAATGGCGCCCTAAGCTATTTTAGATATTGAACACTCTTGTAGTTGGAAAACTTTGTTGTAGGCAGAACAGGCCATTTTTGTCACCTTTTTTTTTTTCTCGCTGATACAGAACTTCGTGTCTTTTTTTTTTACCTCTCGTTTTTTAAACTTCGTGCTGCCTTTATTCTTTTTTTTTTTTTGTTTTGTTTTATTCACCCTTGAATAAAACAAAATGGGTATGATTAAAGTCAAGCAGTGACTATTTTTAATGAAGTAGAGAATATCCGCAATTTCTGGGGGTTCGGGGTTTCTCCCCCGAGGAAATTTTTGAAAAATAGAACATAAAATGCTGCATCTTGGGGGTAACTAAGACTACAAAAATAACAGGAGAAAAATAGGCAAACAATACCTTTTAAAAGCTATAACTTCTTTTGCAAATTAAAATCAATCAAAGTAAAAATTGCTTGTACTTGTGGTTCTTTTAAATCGGTGATTCGTTTATTTTAATAGGCTATGTTGAAACAATCAAAAGTGTTGCGTTGAAGGGGATACATTTAAATAACACGCTTAAACATCGCTACATTCATGCCTTTCTCAATTCCGAAGTACAAAAAGAATTATGTTTGTAAAATTCGTTCATACTTTTCTTTAATTGAAGGAAACTTTATTTTAGCAACCCAAATATAACTTTATTTTATCCCAATCATATTCGAGTCCAAATGCCGCCCCTAAAATATGCCGCCCCGGACAGGGGTCCGGAATGTCCGGCGCTAGGGCCGCCCCTGCTGGAGAATTTGACATCAGTCTCTTCTGGACCAGCACGATTTACACAAGTCTCTACCAAAATTTTAAATCCCTAAAACACCATTTTAGGCAATTGACCTCGTTGTTAGAGAAAAGGCAAGTCTTCCAGAAATTTTCGGAAATTTATCAGAATATGGAAACAGAAATTTACTATTCCTCCATAAATCTGGCACTGGAAAGCACCTATCCTTTCGTTACGCCACTCGTGAAAAGATTAAAAATTGCCATCCACCTCTAGCTATGCGGGACGGTTTGCTATATAACCTCTCTTACGTTTGCTTTTTTAAGGCAAAAGGTAATCGGTAGTGTTTTCTTGGAGAACATTTCATTGTTAATGAATTTTAATAAGCCCGCCTCCAAATAAGTAAGTAAATACCTTAATTGCCCCTTAAATGGGAGACCCCAGAACAATAAAACCCTGCGAAGGGCCCCTATAGCCATAATATTAAGTGATAATAATCTTTTAGAATTTTGACGTTGAGGCAGGCCGATTATGGGGTTTTTTTTCTTTCTTTTTTTGACAATAGAGTATAAGTTGCCGTAGGTACGACCCTGGATTTAAGATGTTCAAATCGACAGATGTTTAAATTTTTCTAATAATTTATCTGACAGTAGTAGTTTTGGGAATGTATCTGATAACTTCAATAGAATAATAGAGATGTCAAAAGTTTCAAAAAGTTCTCCTACACCATAAATGGAAGTAATCGTAGCAAAATACTTTCAGACAGATTAAACATCAGTTAAATATTGACAATTAGCTTTTCATTTTGATATAGTTTTTTTTAACATTTACCTAAAGGCGAAAATAATTTGTCGGCGCGGGGCCCCTTGCTCCTGCATCATAAATTGAACTAAACGTAGCAGCATACTTTCAGACCAATTAAACACTAGGTAAATTTTGCCAATTAGCTTCTTATTTTGATATAGTTTTTTTTTTTAACATTTACCTAAAGGCAAAAATAATTTGTCGGCACGGGGCCCCTTGCTTCTACACCATAAATTGAACTAAACGTAGCACCATACTTTCAAACAGATTAAACATGAGTTAAATATTGCCAATTAGCTTTTTATTTTGATGTAGTTCTTTTTTCTCATTTACCTAAAGGCAAAAATAATTTGTTGGGGCCCCTTGCTAGAGCGGGGCCCGACTGGGCAAAATCGGTCCAATCGGCCTAAGACCGGCCCTGTGTGTGTGTGGATTTGTCTTAAAAGTTAATATTGTACTAAGAAATAAATACCTGTGTGTTACTAAATTACAGTAGAAAAAAAAATAATGTTGAAAAGGCATAAATTAGATAACAGATAGCTGACACGTGTTTCGGGGCTTTTAATGAATATCTTTTTCATTGCGAAACTTTATGATGCAAAGTGTTTTGATAAATTTTAGCGGATCCTGAAACTCACACTTTGCATTGAAAAAGTTGGTGACCTTTAAAATCTGAAACACGTTAATTGTTGATGATGTTTTTAAAAATTTGTGTTCTATTATAAGTGCAACTTCCAACTGCACAGTCAAGGGTGGATACAGGATTAGTTCTCAGGAGAAACACCGAAAAGTAAAAAGTGCCCCCACCCCCCTCCATACAATCTGTTAAAAAAATATTTCTTATGAGGCTCCTTTAAAATGCTTCTAAAGAGCCCTCAAAACTCCACTTTGAAGTACAGAAATAGTACATACTAATTTACTTCGAATGTGGCGGTAAGTCACCTAACTATTAAACCTTACGTAATTTTACCAAAATGGTGTAATAATGCACAGTATTATTCGAAGGGTAAAACAAGAGGTTGTTAAAACAGAATAATCAGGTATTCTATCAAAGAAGATGTGTATTCTATCAAAGAATTGTGATACGTTTTAATTTGAAAATCTTGACTTTTATATATATATTTTACAGTGTTTGCCGACTGCAATATTACTCCCATAGCAAACGAAAGTTATATTATTCAAATATACTTTGTGGGAGTTTTTTTTTTTTTGAAAATATAGTTATAAAATATTACTTATCTTAAGATGAAATAAATTTAAAAATTGTTAATCGTGGAGATAAATTATCTTTACGGCTCTTTGGTAGGTGCATGACTTACTCGCAAGCGCAGTTCCAGAGAAGTGGACCGCCTTTAACTACCCAATATAAGCAAAAATTACATTTTTAGGACTTATATCACTTGTTTTTTTGGTGTCCCCAATAATTGGCCCACCCCTCTATTCAAGCATAAACTTGACGAGTGAGCACGCCTTCCGGAGAGGATTAGTGTCAATCGAAAGGAGATGAGAGCAAGATAGGAAAACTTAGGGATTTCCCCTGGTTAACCTTTCCCCT
>JAXGGA010014674.1:0-31368 GCA_038373865.1 Uloborus plumipes
CATAAATAAAAAAACAATCAAACTACCCTTCATATAACTGGAATTTGTAAGTTGCCAGGCTGCCAAGACCTGAGTTGAGCCCCTTGTCAGTTTAGTTACCCCCCCCCCCCCTCCAGAAAAACTGTATAATTTATACTTATCCGACTTGGAACCAGGCCCCTAGTTTCCGACTAGGCTGGCATAGCCTCTTGTCGGCCCTGAAAATTCTCTCCATATTGGCAGAAATAATTTCATTCTTAAAGCACCATCAATACTACTTTTAAACAGGTTTTTTGAAGTTGATACAAAAACAATAGATAAAATCACTTGTAACCATATTTCCTTTACTTTTTTTTTTCAAAAATTACTTCAGATTAATGACAAAGCATTTACCCTTACTCAAATATGTGGCCACTAATGTAAAGTATTCACATTTTACTTAATTGAAGATTCTGGGTCCAGTAGTATTGATGGTGCTTAAAGAATAAAAATTATTTTTTCCTTTTAGAGCAATTTTTTGTTATATGAATGACAGTTTAATTCTTGTTCTACGATTCAGTTTTGAAGTCTGTTCTTACTTTCACTTTTTTTTTCCTTTGAAAATATTTATTTTATTTGATTATTCATTTTCATTTTTCTAATTATTAGATGTAAGTAGAAGTGAAGACGAAGATGATGATGGCCATTATTTACATCCCAGTCTCATGTCCGGCAGAATTGATGATGCTCCTAAGGTGAGTATTTTACTAAGGAGTCATATTTTTACCTAAAGTTTTTGCAATTGTGTTGGTTTAGAAAAAAAACTTGAGCTTTGATGCTCTAAAATTAATTGATAAAATACACAAACATATTTACAATCATAAGTAAAATTTGCAATTTTGTTCTGAATAAGTTCAATTCGTTATAGAATAAACTTTACTGATTGATCTTTAAATAACTGAATATTTTTATTTAAGGCTGCATTGAGTACCATATTTTGTGGAATATCAAACATAAAATTTTAAGCGGAATAGTTGTTGAATACTAAATATTGGATTAAAATTTTATTGCTACTAGAGAACAAGATCCAATGACATGTGGGCGAGAAAATCAGCTTTGCTGCCTCACTCTTGTAAAAATAGTAGGAAAGTTTTAGAAGCAGGGAATGTTTATGAACACAAACTTAATAAGCTGCTACCTGACAATGTAGAATGTTTAATGTTCATACACCATAGGTTAACCATTGTTAAACTTGGATTACAAAGATGAATTTAACTGGTTTGTTTTTAAAGAATGATACTATTTCATAAAGCATAAAACTTCAGAAATTCAAATACTGTAAAATTTAGTATCAAAGTATTCCCTTCATATTTTATTATTCACTTTTTCAAATATTTGTGAACTTTAAAAATATATATATATATATCTCCATATATTATTTCTCTAAGCCGAATCCTATACCCGTTCGAAACTCGCTCATTTCTTTATCGAATTGCATGAAAATTTATGATTTTGAAGCTTATCCCGCGGGCTATTGACGAAAATTAGACCCACCCTCTAAAAAGTGTCGGTTCGTTTTTTATTCGAACTTCAATTTTTGGGCACAAAATTGACTCTATCTAGCGAAATAATTGTCGTATCGTCTCCATTTTGATTTCATTCGAAAGATTAAAAAAAATGCGTTCTTTAGAACGTTTCTCCGCTAGCGCCGCGTAACGAGAATCTCGAAAATCCACGTTTAAGCGACTTATAAGCGATTGAAGTTTGAAAAAGTTAAATTTTTTGCTCAACTGTTAAAATCGTTATACCATTGTTGTTCAAATCAATTTTAAATGCGACATTTCAAGCCAAGGCTTAGCTCGGTAAACCTTAATTGTAAATTTTATTGTTTCAAAATACTATGGTAGTTTTGCGATAACGTTAGTATTTAGTTTAGTAGTAGCCTTGGGTATTTGATTTTAATATAGGGTATCACTTTTGTAGTAGTTGTAAAAGTGAACGTGTCTTTGATCTCTTTGAAAAGTTGTCAGAACGACGGCAGTTGATGGCGATGTCGTGCAAACGTACAAGATTTTACTTTTTTTTTTTTTTTGCGGAATTCCGCACGGGTCACCTAGTATATATATATATATTTTTTTTTTTTTTTTTGTGACTGTTCTCTCATATTTACAAGAGTAACAGTTACATTAACGTTGCTCTCAAAATTTTGTAGCACCTTAAATAATCTTATTATCCTTAAATAATCAGTTCTTATAGGTTATTTTTATGCCTTTTGTATGCCCTCCAACTGCTACGCAAGTGCCGTAAATGGTGTGATTTTTTTTTTTTTTTTCAAGATTTTGGTCGTATAAAGTTATATGTATTGGTCACGTAAAGTAAGTACTATTGATGACTGGTTGATTAATGTTGAAAGCAGTTTTAAAAATAAGAATTTAAATCCAGGCATCATGTTGATGCCTAGTATATGTTTTTAGGCATCAAAATTAACAAGGATCAATCACAAATCTTGGTCACAATGAGTCAGAAAAACAAAAGCTTTAGTGTAATTCATAAGTTCAATCTTCAAATTTGACACATAGGGTTGAAAATCTAGACTTCAAATCAAAATTTTTGATCACAAAATGCGACTAAGGATCGCTTGCTTTTAACACTTGTTGGTGGGTATTCACATTCTCGGAGGGAATTGATGGCTATTCATTAATACTTTTGCATTCACTTAATTTGGTACTATAATTCACTTTAAAGGAAAAGTGCAGTTAGGAAAAACACTGAAATTGTAAATTATGAGAGTGTTCTGTTGTTGTATTACTGATGTTTTGGCATTTTCTTTGCAGTTCACCGTGCCTTCAATAAATTTCCGTCGTAGTCATGATGACAGCTATTCTGTACTAGTCAGAAACTTGAAACAGCAGGTTGAAGAAGCTGCAAAGGAGGCTGTTCCGGAAGTAGAATATACTGATTATCGTAAGTTCTAGTTATTCAGTGCTATACATTGCAATGCATGGCACTTTTTGGGTCTTCAAACATTAAATTTGTTTTAAAATATATTTTACTTATTTAGTATCTGTTACTATCTTTACCAACTCTAATTTTTGAAATACAGTGTCCACCAATAAAGTGTTGAAGTTTAAAAGTGCCCAAGTTTTTCATTAAGTTTTTACAATCAGCTTTTATTCATATATATATAATATGTTGAACATAGTAAACCAGTTTATGTTTTTAAAAGGTGACAAAATATTGCAATGTTTGGGTATTAGGTCGTCCGGAAAGAACTTCCTTGAAACAACTCTTGAATGTAAAAATGTTCTGAACCATGTGTGTATCAGTCTTCACAAACAGTTGTGTAGTTTCCTCTATTGCCAGGAACAAATAATCTAAAGATGCCAGATGATAAAATTACTCTACATTAATTTTCGAGCTATGTAGTGCTTGTCATACTGCTCATCTTAGTTTTTCTTCAACTGTCATAGCATAGAACTCATGAAGTTGCCACTTTTACAGAAAGCAATTTTGTACTCTGGGCTGCTTGTCCATGCCAACCAGGGGCGGATCCAAGGGAGGGGCAATGGGGCGATCACCTCTCCCTCGAGACCCCACCATCAGTAAATTTACTGTATTAAAGTTCAAAAATCTTAATTTTTGATCAGTTTTAATGATGTCTGTGAAAGGAAGTTTGGCTCTCCCTTGGAAACTTTTCAGAATTGAAGTTTGAAACCTATATGATCAATATTTGCAAACCAGTATACATAGTGAAAAGTAAATAATAAAATCAATCGCCTTCCCCCTTGCAAATTTTCTGGATCCTCCCTTGATGCCAACTAAAGTTTTATATGTAAAATAATTATACAAAACATCCATGCCTCTTTTTGATTAAAAAATTAACTTTAGACTTTCAATATCTCCCACTACACTTCCTCAGTATAACCTTTTAATGCTCTTTTGCCATAAAAAATAATAGAAGCAACCACTTCCCTTGTGAACCCTGCGTAAAATAATATCAATACATAAATAATTGTTCCATTTTATCTCGTAATTTGCTGACCCGCATTTGAGCAATTATTTTTTATAGTTTTTCGGAACTTCCTGTGTGAAATTTAAACACTAAGTTACTATTACATATAGGATATCTTTGCTTGTGAAGAGTCGTCATTTTATTAGTGCTATGCTTATGCTTGATTAATGCTCGATGTGCGGTAGTTAATGTTAAAACCCCATAAAATCTCTCACCACCATACCAATACTCCCCCAAAATGTTAAGAAAAATACCAGGCCGGAACATAAAGTGGAAGCAAACCCAATGCGATTCAGTGGTTCCGCAAAAACGCGACAGAACGACCACTGTTTTGATGCAGATGGAATCTAAAAAAGAACAAAAAAGTTAAAATAGAGACTTACCCCACATATGCTGTGTCTTGTGGTGGAAAAATTCAGGTGATCATATAAAAAAAACACATCTTTATTGATAGTCCTAGTCACACATCAGACAACAAGGAGTGCTCGGCCGAACAAAACACAACAACACTGGAACAAAACACAATTACTCCATTCTTTTATACACTGGGTTATGGGTCTCTGTTGATTAAGGGGGTGGTTGACACCAACAGAAACACATGGAAATTCACATTATACGTGACTGTTGCAGAGCCAACACATGGCTAAAAACGGGGAGCTGGTCTGAAGATTCATCGATGCACGTGGCTCTATTCCCAATCGGTCAGCATCATCTTAACTTTTTTAGATTATCCAAGTCTGGACCATCATTTTGCTCCTTATGTCTTGCTGCTATCACATCCTCGTGTTATTTTTAAGCACAGCACTCGCTGGGGGAGATCGGTCTACTTCGTAAAAGCCAATTGGCAGGAGACGCCAGCGGCATGTCCGCTCGCTATTGTACTCTCCACTGTACTGCCGGTTCGAAGATTCGCGGATTCAACACGTTTGTGCCTATCACGGCCGAAGAGCCTTCGCGAATGTGTCGATAAGATCGCTAGCCAATCAGCGGCCTGTTTCCCCAAACTTGCGAAAACATGGTGATGCTCTCAAAATTCAGCAGCCAAACAACGAGGGAAAAGGGCAAAAAAGAGAGGAATTGACCCAGATGGCCAAAAATTAAAAAAAAAAAAAAAAGTCATTTAAAAAAAAAAGGGAACTAAAGGGGTAAGGGCTTAACTTAAAACAGATCACCACAGACAAATTTAAAAATACATGTGAGGTATCACACTCAACTATTTGTTATTACTGAGATAATACTTATTTCAAATAAGAAAGTGTTTATCAAAATTAATATAAATCTATAATTTATTTTTGAAAATAATAAAACTTTTCTGGCTACTATCTTTATTGGTTCCCACTCCATATTTCTAGAAACAGAGACTTGCGTACATTTTGCGTGATGTTTAGAGTTTAACATGAAATAGGCATCTAACTTACTGTGAGTGTTAATGTTTCCATCTTACTCTTGAATGTTACAAATATTTAAAAGTTATTTAAATTAAAAGCGATTTAACTGAGGATGAGACTTTTACTGAATTCAAATCTTGCTCTTGTTAGCAATAGCTGATTGTTATATTTTAAAAGTAATTAAAAAGGAAAAAAATAATATTTTTAATTCTATTCTGAAGTTGAAAATTTGATATTCCCTAAGTTTGAGGAAGATTTTAACTCTTAGAATTAGCTCTCAATTCCTGATAGAATTATATCCCACATCAACTGGCATGCCCCAAAATATGGTGTTTACCCAGGCCCGTCATTTAGAGGGGTCAATTGTCCCCCCCCCTGACTTTGAGAAATCAATGTATTTACACATAAGTGGGCGTGGTTTTTTATGTGTTCTGATGAAATTGCCCCCCCCCCCCCTGGAAAAACTTAAAATGACGTCCCTGTGTTTACCAGGATTTCAATAACCATTGCCTGGTCTTTTCAGATATGCAGGAAAAAAACAAGGTTTAAATGACAGTAAGTTGTGTATATAAGCTAATTAATATTGATATATACTTTGATTTCATTAAGTTATTAATTAGCAATGCTCTTTTTATTATTCGGATAAAGAATTTAACTAAGGACAATTTTATAACAAAGTATATTGAAACAAAGCAAACATTTGTAGGGGTAAAATTAAAACATTTTGCAATTGCACAAGGAATTTAAAATAATTTATATTGAAAAAGTAAAATGTTCATTATTTATGATGTACATTTAATATCTATTTTTTTTTTTGGTTACACTAAACATACACACACACACACAAGGGTTGCTCAGCTGAAAATAAGAAAGCAAGGCTTTATTTGTCTGCCCTTAAAGTGAGCTAATATTCATTAGCTGAGGTAAGAGAAAATACTGGAAAAATTTTTATTATTTTTTTCTTTTTGCAAAATAAACCGTGGACTTGTCTGCATGCTGATCAACTTCACTTATTTCTGTCATGCCAGCTGATGCAGGGTAATACAGTAACATAAAATTAATTTACTTGATTAATTAAAGTGTAAGGATTTTATATTAGTTCTGCATATTTAAAAATGATTGCTTCATATATATTTCCAATGAGTTAAAATTTTCTTTTTTAGCTCCTGAGAATAGTTCACTAAATTATTACAATGATGGTGGGAATGCATTTCCCAATCAGAATGAACAGTCTGCCCAAATGGAATATCAGCAGTCGCCCATTCCTGCTGCTCAACAATTAATTCCTCCTTCCCCTGATTTATTACCCATCATTGATAAGATGGCAGAATATGTGGCAAAGAACGGTGAAGATTTTGAAACTATTGTCAAAAGTAAAAGTAAGGATTCTATAATGTATTTTATTAGTGTTGCTATCTTTATGTGTTTCTATTTTGCATGAGTCTTTCAAAATTATATGTAAGATATGATTAGAAGATCAGCAAATAAGAAGCAATGCATTTTTACAAAATTAAATTACCAAATTCTAAATGTTGGTTCAGGTACTAAAAAAAGGATAAATGTGTGTCAAGGATGCACTTAAAAATATACTTACAAATATGTATAATTAGCTAAAATACAATATGAAATGAAAGCCACAGGGTGATAAGCGTTCTTAGACTTTTTAAAACATCCTCAATAACTTTTATTTTTGCAGTTGCTTGTTCAAAATTTCAAAAATCTTTTTCTCAAATTTTGGAATACCTAAAAAGCATTTGAAAATTTTTATAATTTGAAGCATATTTGATAGAGTTCTTCAAACATTGTCTACTCTTGCACAGGCAAAATGTACTTATCAAAATTTCTTTACAGTTCTATTTCGAAAAATATTTGTTGTGCTTACATGACTTTTAAATGCTTGATTGTGCTAGACTTTAGTTTCATAATTTCCACACATTTATTTCATTAGTTTTGCTGGAAATATTTTTTCCTATCATTCTTTGAATATGCATTAAACTTATTAAAAAAACCTTTTAAAAACTTCATGAAGATGTGCAATTTAAATATGCTTCTCAAAGAAGAAAAGTAGAAAAGTTATTTGTTATCCTGACATGAGTCCTTTTCATGCTTTAATGAGGCTTTCTGAGACATTTTTAGTAACGCAAAAAATTAAGCATTCAAAAATGAAAAGGTTTTTAAGTAAAACATTTTATGTTTTCAGTTTTGAATTAACTATTTTAACTTTTGCATTGTAGTAAGATCAGTTCATGTTATACCAAAATAGCTTTAGTTTTGCAAAAAAAACCAACTTAATTCTGAAAAATCTATAAGGGGATTGATAATTGTAACTAAAATTAACTTCAACTTGTGTGCTTACTGAAAATAGTAATTAACTGCAATTTCTTTCAAAAAGCAGAAACATAAAAACTGAACCTTTTTTGTCATGAAAAAAGGATAATTTTATTTAATGTGAACATGCATACAGTTAGAAATGGGTAATTTTTATGATTCAGCTTAAAGAGGTTTTGTTTTTTGCCATTAACATGTTTGTAAAGGTTTTATTTTTTTTATAAATTGTTTTTATTCTGATTCTGCATTAAAAAAATCAATAACATTTTGCTTTCTTACTTCTTGTAGCCTTATCACATTAATTTCTTTTTAACTTAATTTCTACTATATAAACTGTGTATATAAAAATTTTGTGTCTTCAAAATTTGGTTTATTACTCTTTTCATAATGTTGGAGTTGGGCTTTTACTGTCATAAAAATCATTAATTAATGACCAGGCAATCTAAACACATAAGAATGTATGTGTATCTCTATCTGAATTATTTATTATGAGCTAAATTAAAATTTAAAAAATATCAACTTTTCAAGTGTCAGTTAAGAACAATTTCGAAAAATTTACCCAACCTATATCTCAACTTTCCACTTTAAACCTTGTCTCTTTTACTAATTTTTTGAACTTACATGTGAGTGTATATGGTGTTCAGAATTCATTCCTTAATCGTTTCATTTTTCTGAAGTATTTTTTTCTTCTCTCACGTTCAGATGATCGCCGTTTTGCTTTTTTAAACCCTGGTGATGAGTTTAACAACTATTACCTGCAAAGGAGAGAATATGCTAAACAGCAAATACTTTATTATGCTCAGCAGCAGTTACAATCAGAACAATCTGCAAGTTCTGCAGTTCCTAGAGAAAATGCTCCTTCAGTTTCTGCCACTAAACCCCCCAGTCCCGAAGTGCGGAAAGAAGATAATGGACAAGAATCTTCGGAACTTAAAGATGAATATGATGCTCTCTATTCCCAAGATTCTGGAGAAGCTGCCTCGGCTACTGGGAATATTTCTATGGAAATCCCGAGCGAAGAGGGTACCACTGATTCATTAGACTTCCTCAATTCACCAGTGACTCCTCAAAGCTTAGAAGAAGTAAAAGGGAAGACAAAAGCTTTGAAAGGTAGGTGCATTTAGAGCTATTTACTTAGATGCTATTATCGTTCCCATTCATAGCAAAGTGAAAGGGACCGAATAAAAATTTTGTTTTACTATAATTTGTTAAATAATACAGAGGAAACTACGGAGGAGAATCGAAGCTATTATGTTATAAATTTACTACATGTGGCTTTGCTATAAACAGAGACAACTGTTTCTGCAAAACAATTTTCATCTCTCAATTTTGCAAAGGATTTGCTCAACAATATTTGCATATTTCAAGCAGTTAATAGCTTATAGAGTTTTGACTAAATGATGGTTAATGACATTTGTATAGATATGCTTTGAATAACATTTTATGTATAAAAATTATAAATGGTACAATTAATCTGACTACCGTTTGAAAAAAAAAAAAACTTGCAAAAGTGATTGAGAAAAACTTAAAGAATTTATTTTACGTAGAGCTATAACTTGTGTTATGTTTATGTACTTGATTCATATATACTATAACCCTTTCCGATTAAATTGTGCATTTTCAAAGTGTAAGTTCAGGAGGATAACTTGAAACATCGAAAACTTTATTGCATTTTTATAGTTAATTTTCATTGATTAGGAATAAGTGCTACAAATAATATCGAACTATAGTACATTTCGAGTCTTCTCAAAACCAGTAACTTTCTTTTAAATATATTTCAGGTCCGATCAGTTTTTCTCTAAAAATGAAAGATTCAGAAACTCCTCCACCGGACAAAATCAAGATCCCTTTGCTAGGGGACTCTGATGAGGATAGTTCAGAGGAGAATAAAAAAGACCAAGTGGAACCTTCCAGTAAAAGGAGCAGAGTTTCAGAAGATAATCACCACTCTCACCATGACTCCTCTGAGCGTAAAGGCAGATTATCCAAAACTAATTCAGACACATTGGATACAAAAATAGGTATGTTATAAATTCCAAGCTTTTTTTTTTTTTTTTTTTTTTTCATTTCAGTGCATTCTATTTAGAAATAGAAGAGTATTTAGAAATGTTTTTGAGAAAGTTATTGCCTTTTTTAGGCAGATGAAGGGACTGTATTTGGGTATGTCGAGATAATTATTGAAGGGAATGCAATTAGTATGCTGACCATAAGAGGTTACTACATTTCAACATGTATTGAACATTTTGTAAGGGGAAAAGTTAATAAAGATGGTTGCTTACAGCCCAGTAATAAACAGTGCAATGCTGTGGCAGTTGTCAAAGAATTTTAGATTTCTTACGGAATAAAAATTTCTGCAAATGCAGATTTGTTCCCTATTTTCAGGACTAAAATCTATAGGCCCTAACTTCGGAATGTCATTGAATCGTCACTGAAGCAGTAATATAACAAGCTAGAAATACAATTTTAAATATTTAAATAAAAAGTACTCTTTTTAATACCAAAAACATTTTCTGGACAAGACCTTTTCCATAGTCTAAAGTTTCTATATTTCATAATAGCAAAACATTTATTGAAAATTGGTTTTGATGTTTCTACTGCCTTTTTTGGGCAGATGTAAGGACTTTGTTTGGGTATGTAAAGATAATTATTGTATTGCAGTGCTAACAAAAAAAAAAAAAAAGAATTGAATGGCATTGTTTGTCTTTTTCATAGTAACTCTATAACTGCTTTTAATGTCAAAGGGACTTTTTGTTATGTCTTAAAACAAGTGTTTCTTCAGGGGTCAATCCAGGATATTTGACTAAGGTCGTGTTTTTGGAATTTTGTGAAAAATAGTTACGGCAAAAAATATTCCGAATTGTTTTGTAAACTCGGAATTCTGTGAAGAGTCAGTTTTGAGTGTGAGATTTTTGTGAAAGGTTCATTTTTGAGTGACTGAATTTTGTGAAGAATCCCTTTTTGAGTTTCTGAATTTTGTGAAGAGTCCTTTTTTGAGTGCCTGAATTTTGTGAAGGGTCCTTTAACGGACCTAATTTCTCTCTAGATTGACCCCTGTTCTTAAACGAACCAATCGTAGCTAATTAAAAGTTACTCGCAGGGGTGCCCATCCCCCCCAAGCTCAATGGCGCAAATTCCCCCCCAAAATTTCTCTCAACCCTTTTGTGCCATTTATTTTTTTATTTTAGCCCCTCTTTTTTATTTTATTTATTTTTAAAATGATATTTATTTATTTTTAAAATAGTATTTATTTATTTATTTTAAATATTATTCATTTTTTTTCAAATTATAACTATTATTTTTTTATATATTATTCATTTTTTAGAAGTACTATTTTTGCGCAGAATAGAATAGCTTTTTTCCTCTTCCAGACATTCCAAGCTAGCACACAAACATAAAATAAATAAATAAATATAATAATAATAACGAAATAAAAGAAATAATTTAAACAAAAAAAAAAAATTCATGAATAAATTTGTTTAAAAAAAAAAAACAAATTTTGATGGCGCAAATTGCACCATAATCCCCCCCTGTGGGCACCCCTGGTTACCCGTATGTATTTTTTAGCAATAAATTTAAGCACTTATTAAAATGTGACAGACAAATGAAAAGAAAGGAAAAATATCATTTACGAAATATGGGCACAGCTATTAGACAAAGCTGTTCCCAGACTGGAAGTTCGCCCTCTTACATTATACAAATGGCACTTCTTAAGGGTTTATCGACTCCTTTATGTACTTGGTTTAATACTTTCGAAATGGAAACAAGCTCACTGCAAAAGAGTTTTTTGGTAGTCTTACCATCAGATGAGAGTTTACTATGATTGGTGTGTTTTATGTGCAAAATTTTTTGAAGTTTTATTTTTTTAAAATATGCTACTTAAATATGTATTGCTTAAATATTTCTTTTTGTGTCCTTTCACAGCTGAAGATAGAATTAAAGATAAATTACTTGCTGCTGCAAGGGAGCGCTTAGCGCAGCAGAAAAAGGAGAAGCAGCAACTCATGGAGCAGCAGAAAAGAGAAGAGCAACAGAAAAAAGACAGACAATTGCAGTTAGATCAACAGAGAAAAGATAAACAACTTCAGTCAGAGAGAAAACGAAAAGCTGCTCTATTTCTAAAAATGTTGAAAAAGAGAAGTCCTGAAAGAATCATGGAAGCAACACAAAAAGCTGCAAATGACAAGCATAAAGGGAAAGGCTCCGATTTTTGGAGCTTAGCTGAAGCATCAGAAGTTACATCTCCAGAGTTAGGAATTCTGTTTCCTGGAAGTAAATTGTAAGTTTCATGTATTTTGTTGATTATTATTATTTTTATATTTAAGTGCTCATATTTTCATTTGCTTATTAGATATTGTTTTCAAATGATTCCCATTGTTGTGCTATTTTGAAACTTAATACACATTTAGTTCAGAAAATGTAGTATTCAAGGGAAGGGGGTGGAATTCAAAATTATTAAAGAAGCCGGGTTTTTAGTTATTCAGGATTAAAAACGTATATCACAAGTTTGAAATTTTCTTTTGTCGAGCCTTTTACAAATGTGATATGTAAGAGTTAATTTCAAAAGCTTTACAATTTAGCACTGTGACATTGATTTGTTAAAATTAGAAGATGATCATATAGAGTAGGTGGTGCTGTATTTTAAAAGTGTAACATTAAATGTTATACTTGCATGCCCCAAAGCAGAATACTTAGTGATGTTCTGCAACGCAAAATTATTTGCCCAAAATTGTTCTGCAAGATAGATTTATGCATTACATATTTACCGTCAAAATGTTACCAAAAAGTGTTTTTCTCATTTTTTCATATAATGTACTGCAAATTAGAATTTAATGACACGCAATCAAATTGAAAAACAAATATATATATATATGTATATATATATGGGTCATTCCAGCTTAAATGGTACAAATCATGTCTGAAACTCTTTACTTATGTTAAGATTATCAATTTAAATAATTTCCACCAACTAATCATATTTTTTTTTATTGAGTTTCAATTTATTTGTGTTCAAATTTTCACTCGAACCCTTTGGAGCCAGGGATTTTTTCAAGGTTTCATACGTCTGGTACGACAGTTTATACCTTCTCTTTTCAATGGAAAATAAATCTGTGGTTCAACTGTCGTACTATCTGGTCGAAAGAAAAATTTCTATATTGTTACAAATCTTGTAAATAGTTATTGTTTTTCCTGTCTTGCACCATTATCACTAGTTTTGGTTTTATCTGGCGACATGTTGCAAAAGTATCTGAAGATATCACTGTTACCATTTGTGTACCGACCCTGTAACATTTTGTAGTTTTTGCACTTCCCCTAACTTTAATAAGCATGAAGACATTTTCGCTCTGACTTGTAATATTGTGGGTTTTTCTTTTTATCACTAGAAAATCTTGAATGGATTATTTAAGTTTGTGAATGAATCGAACACTCCGGATTTTGCTAGAATGTTGTAGAAATTTACTTCCGAGTATAAATAGCTGTCCAACTGCCTTGAACAGTTTTTCTCAGATTTGATTTCTGAGAGGCTCGTTTTATTCGCTTGGGCGAATGTTTATTTTGCTTTTGTAATTTCTTAATTACTGTTCACGTTAGATACGTGGTGCTGAGTTACTGTTGAGAGTACAGTGTACTGTTTGCTACCTAATTGCTGGATGTTTAGCAATTGTTTCCTGCTCCTATTATAAATAAGTGTACATACTTGTAAATAAATTTACAGTTACTTCCTCAAGATTGGAATGATAATTTAATAAAGTTGAAGGTGCTACGGACTCGTTACAATATGAACATCCCGGATCCAAAAGGTTAATTTGTTCTGTAAGATTCGTCACAGCAGTTCTGCGGTCAAAACGTAATGAGAACTTTAAGCGAACACCCCCCATAACGCCATTTATTGATGAGTAACGATTTATTGTTTTAAAGAAAATTTGAAAAGCCAATTTGTTCTGGAAGTTTCGTTGCTGACGTTCTGTGGCCAAAACGTAAAAGCCCGTGGTACTTAAAACGAAGCCTTCGACCCTCGATTCTCTCAACAGGAAGAGTTAATAGTTTTAAACATCATTTGAATAACTGATAATGCACTGCTAGTTTCGTCTCTGAAGTTCTGCTGCCAAAATGTGAAAGACCGCAAAAATTCAGGCGAGTACCCTCCCCCTCCCTTCCGCGATTCTCTCACGAAGAAAAAATGTTTTGAACATTGTCGAATATTTAATTTGTACCGTAAGTTTCGTCACTGAAGTTCTGAGGATAAAATGTGTAAGCCCGCAGAATTTCAAACGAAACCCTTTTCCCGCGATTCTATAACACGTAAGAATTTATTGTTTGAAACAAAATTTCAATAGCTATAGTTTGTACTGCAAGTTTCGTCACTGAAGTTCTGCGGATAAAATGTGTAGCCCCCCCCCCGCAGAACTTAAAACGAATCCCGCTCCCCGCGACTCTTTAAGCGGAAGAATTAATTGTTTTAAACATAATATGAAAAACTATTTGTGCTACAAGCTTCGTCACTGAAGTTCTGCGGCCAAAATGTGAAAGCCCGAAGAATTTCAAGCGAAGCTTACGTCCCCGCGATCCCCTCTTGAGGAAACATGGTTTTAAACATAACTGAATATCTAATATATGCTACGAAGCGTCGTAACTGAAGTTCTGCGGATAAAGTGTGAAGACCTGCAAAACTTTAATTGAAAACCTGCGCCCTGCGATTCTCTTGCGAAAAAATTTCAAACATAATTTGAAGAATTGATTTGTGTACCTCTACCGCAAGCTTCGTCACTTAAGATCTGCGGCCAAAATGTGAAAGCTCGCAGAATTTCAGACTAAGTTTGCGTCCCCGCGATTCTCATGAGGAAAAAAAAATCGTTGGAAACATTATTTGAATAACGAATGTGTACTGCAAGTTTCGTAGCTGAAGTTCTGCGGTCCAAATAAGGACTGCAGAACTTTAAACGAAACCTGCGCAAAGTGTCATCACTGAAGTTCTGCGGAAAAAACAGGAAGGTCCTCACAAGCTCAAGTCAAGTCGTCCGCACGTCTGCTGTGGTCTATATGGCAATTTTCACGGCACTGGCTACTGCGCCGGTATTATTGACTGCTGCTCTGCGAGACACGGGCTACGAACTAAGCGTTTTTTTTTTTTTTTGCTTTGCTTTCGAACGATTTTTTTTTTTTTTTTTGCGCGCGCTTTCAAACTATAAAGTTTTTTTTTTTTTTTGCTGAATTTTGAACAGAATTGTTCTGCAGCCCCGATGTCTGTTCTGCGACGTACGTCGCCGATTTAGCAGTATTCTGCTTTCGGGCTTGCATGAAGTAGTATCAGCTACATGATCATCTTCAAATTTTAACAACTGTCACCTTGGGAAGTGGAAAAACCATCTGTTTTTTTTTTTTTTTTTTCAAAAATCAGTCAAAAAATGTTTGTATGCAGTGCTATAGTTGAAAAGAAATATTTGGGGTGGAGCACTTTTTATGGGTCATGGGTTGACGGATTTTTATTTAGTCAAAAAATAGTCTGTTTAGCATACTTTATGTGGTTTTAAAACAATTTATATTAAGTTTGCATTATTTTCAAAACAGTAAAACATACTTCAGGGGTGACATATTGTTTTCAAATGATTCCTGTTCTTGTGCTATTTTGAAACTTCATACACATTTAGTTAAGAAATCATGCCTGAAAACTAAAAATATGCATCTTAAATTTGAAAAACTTAATCTAAAGAATTTTGCATCCCTTTTTGATTAAGGTTTTATGTATTTGACAGAAAAGTCTTATGTAGTAAAAAGCATGTTAGATACTTTTCTAAGAAAAAAACTCAACCCCTCTTACAGAAATGCTGCTGCCAACAATAGCTCCGGCATACCAGGAATTAAAACAGAGTGGTCATCCCCGTCAGAGTCGGAACATTCAGGAGAGGAGGAATTTATTTCTGGATTTGGAAGTGATTCAGAATTCTTACCAGTTGTTAAAGCTGAACCAGAAGTGAAAGTTGAACCAAAAAAGAAAAAGAAGCGGTCACACTCTAAGAGTAAAGAACATTCTAAGTCTAAATCATCTCGAAAGAAGGATAGACATCGGTCCAGGTCTCCAAGAAGCCATAAACATGAAAAATCTAAAAAAGAGAAAGAAAAAGAATTGCCTGCAGCTTATGCTCTGGTTCAAAGGTAAAGTTTTGTTTTAAATTATGTTGTTGTGTTGTTTCTTAAGCCACTCGGTTATCTGAACCTGAGTAGATAACTCTACTAAATTTAAGGCAAAATTAGTTTGGCTTCCCTTTTTATGAGCACCATTAAGGTGAAAGTCTATTTTAGCTCAATACACGTGCCATATGACCCATTTGTAGGGCAGGCAGCCATTTACAACACACATTCCTACCGAGGACAGGAGAGTGAGAAACTATGTCCATACCCGAGCCAGGTGTTTGAACTCGGGACTTCCCCATCTCTGTCAGACTTCTCTGACTAACAGACAAGGTGGAGCTGCTATAATTTTCCTATTTAAATCGCTAGTTCCGAATTATTTACTAAATTTCCTTTTTGTACTGAATACCTGCATTTCATATTAAATCCTTAGTAATGCTTCTTTAGTTGCTTACTATTCTATCCTTAGCCATGGCTCTTCATAATTCTAAAAGACCTTTGAAAAAATGCTAACATGCTGTTTTCTGAATCATTTTCGGAAACACAGTGATTCTTTAGATACAGTAAAATTCTTAGTTAATGGGGAGAAAACTTGAAAACTTTGGTAGTTGCTCTTTATCCATTGGACAAAGCTTTTTTGGCATACATCAAGACTTCATATCAAAGACTTCATAAAATTACGTCACATTTTGTTGTTTAAAAGATAAATGAAAATTAATGAAAACCTTATAAATATGCATTCATGCCACGAGCAAGTTCTAAAGTTTCGATTGTCTATGTGGTATTGTATGTGTGCCACTTATGATTTATTGTGCAGTTTGTCGACATGATGATGAAGAGAGGGATGATTTAGCGTTTTAATGATTGACCTCCCTTGGTCATCTAACCTAATATCATGTGTGTTTGCTTTGGGGGGATATATGTAAAGGATGTTTTGTTTATATCCTCCTTACCACCTAATCTTGACTTACTGAAAAATTGGATCATTGCAGCAATTGCTTCAGTGGTTGCTTACATGTTGCAACATGGATCGCATGAGTCAAACAGTGTATAGCTAATATCATTCAGGCGTAAGAAGGAGGGCATGTATAACATCTTTAGAATGATTTTTATGTTTGAAAAAATCATTTTGAGGAATATGTTTCTGAAACTCTTTACGAACAGTGTTTGAAATAAGTTGTTGCATTTTGCAACCAAAAAATTTGATTTGATGCATAGATTCTCAATCTGTTGTGCCAAATTTGACGCCTAACGCTTTCCTTGCCCGCCACCTTGTCTAGTGGTCAGAGTAGTCTGCCATAGATGGTGTGGCCGCGGGTTCGAGTCCCGGTTTGGGCATGGATGTGCTTTCTCTCTCCTGTCCTTGTCCTTTCTTTGTGTGAATGTGTGGTTGTGTGAAAGGTTGCCTACCTTATAAAATGGGTCCCTATGGCATGCGTGTACTGTGGAAGTCAGACTTCACACCAAATAACGGTACAGTTGGAAAAGTGAAGCAGCGCGCTCCAAATTGCCAGCCTGACTGGCACACGACAAAAAAAAAAAAAAAAAAACGCTTTCCTTTCCTGGCTCTTTGATTAAGACCAGTGAGTGGCCTGAAGGAAATTTTTAGAAGTAGTTTTCAAATGCAATGAATTTTGTCTTTAAAAATTTTCTCCTGTATATTTTACCAGGGGTGCCCACAGGGGGGGGGGATTATGGCGCAAGTTGCGCCATCAAAATTTTGGGGGGGATTTTTTAGAACTAATTTATTTATTTACTTATTTATTTAAATTATTTACTGATTTTTTTAATAAAAATTATTTATTAATTAATATTTTTAATTTAAATTAGTTCTTTTATTTCTTTATAATAATTATTTATTTATTTATTTTGTGTGTGTGAGTGTGCTTGGAATGTGTGGAAGAGGAAAAAAGCGATTCTGTTCTATGATTCTGTTTACTTTTAGAAAATCAATAATAAATTTAAAAAATGAATAATTAAAAAAGTAAATAAATAATATTTAAAAAAGTAAATAAATATTTTTAAAAAAATATTTAAAAAAATAAATAAAATAAAAAAGAGAGGTAAAATTAAAAAGCACAAGAGGGTTGTGGAACGTTTGGGGGGGGGGGGATTTGCGCCAGTGAGCTTGGGGGGGATGGGCACCCCTGTATTTTACAAATATGCTGCTATCAGCAGTGTGTTGTGTAGCATATGGCAGTGCATATTAGAAACTTGTTTAATGATGTAGCAAATGCACCCACAGCTCGATCATATAGCATCCTAAGACTGCAGTTTCGCCCTTATTATGGGCTCCTCAGTTAGGAATAGCCAATGATCGAGCCGGAGGCAAAAATCCTCTTATTGTAGCTAAGATAGCCAACAAACTGGTAGATAAAATGAATTTATCTTACCAGCGAGCGTCCGCAAACTATGGTGCGGCTCAACTCGAAACTTGAAGGCTAAAGCTGGGTAATGTGCAATGAGTTACCGCCCGTAAGCCAGGGCTGAGGCAGAACTGTAGCAAATGCACCCACAGCTCGATGCACTGTAGCAAATGCACCCACAGCTTTATAATATTTATTTATTTATTTATTTTGTGTGTGTGAGTGTGCTTGGAATGTGTGGAAGAGGAAAATGAGTCTGTTTGGGTCCTCTATGTAATGAGTCTGTTTGGGAAAACTAAACTGGTCAAACTAAACCTCTAAAACAAGGAAATGTTTCTTGCATATTGCTGAAGATCTAATAGTCTCATTAGTGATTTTTGTGCATTTGCTTTTTTAAAAATATCTTTTTAAAATTTACAATTGATCATTTGT
The DNA here is from genome assembly GCA_038373865.1 of Uloborus plumipes. Lineage (NCBI taxonomy): Eukaryota > Metazoa > Arthropoda > Arachnida > Araneae > Uloboridae > Uloborus > Uloborus plumipes. The sequence goes on from JAXGGA010014674.1 coordinate 18,612, forward strand.
TAATCTTCCACAAGACCGATTATCTCACCCAGAATATTTTCAAACTGGCGGATATGAAGAATTTGGACTAAAATCTCGGCATTCTCTCTCTTGAATTATAGCCCACAGGGGGGGGGGGGGGGATTTTTTAAAACTAAATTTATTTATTTATTTAAAATATCCATTAATTTATTTTTTAATAAAAATTATTTACTGATTTTTTTGAATAAAAATTTTCTTTTATTTCTTTCTTATTATTATTTCTTTCTTTCTTTCTTTATTTTGTGTGTGTGTGTGCTTGGAATCTCTGGAAGAGAAAAAAAAATCGATTCTATTCTGTGCATAGTTAGTTTTTAAAAAAAATAATAATATATTAAAAAAATAATAGTTAGAATTAAAAAATAAATAAATAATATTTAAAACAAGATAAATAATATTTAAAACATAAATAAATAATATTAAAAAAATAAACAAATAAATAAATAAAAAAGGTTTAAAAAAAATATAAAAAGTTGGGTAAAAATAAAAGGGGTTGCAGAAAATTTTTTTTTTTTGGGGGGGGGGATTTGCGCCATTGAGCTTGGGGGGGGGCACCCCTGATAGCCCCTGTGTATAAAATGTATCTTAAGACTTTTCTGCAACTGTATTTTTTTGAACAAGATCCATCTATTTTTCCTCTGCTAAGTTACTTGATACTAATTTTGGTACACTGATCTTCAATCTGAAGTCTTTATTTTTTTTATTTTTTTTCCTTCCTTCTTCTCTAAACAGGCCAAGAAGTAGATCACGGTCACCTAGACGGTACAGATCTAATCCTAATTATTGGAACAGAAGAAGATGATGTTGTAAAAATTTTCATTGTCACATAAATATTTTTTCATTGCTGATAATCACCTTCAGATGAAATTTTGTAAAATATTGTTTTGTAAATAAATTCTTTTATTTAACGTTTTTGTCTTTGTTTTAATGTTGGTGCTTCTTCTGTTTCTCACTTATCTTACATTTTTTATTCATCCTTACAGTGGTATTTTGTCAGAGCACATTTATCTGTTTAATTGAGCATTTATTTTCGAATTTCAAAAAGAAATAATTATTGCTCCTTCAAAGTGCAATTTGTTGTATGCATTCTTCAAAACGCTATTTTAAAAAACTTGGGTTAGTACTGTGAACACTATTCATTGTTCACAGTACTAACAGATTTGTTTGATTTGAATTTAAACACCCTTAGAATCTCTTTTTATTTCTTAGAAATCAAACTCTTGACCTTTTTAGTGTACTTTCCTTAAAAAGCTTTCAATAAATAATGCTGTTAAGAAGGCTTAAAATGCATCACAAAAATATCATTAACCCTTTTGCATCACACAGAAAAGTGAAAAATTCGTTCTTATCACCAAACATTTTTTTATTGCATTTAAATAAAAATGTTAAAAATAAAAGCAGTATTACATAAATAAAGAAATCTTACTTCATAATAGATTAATAATCTACCTAATAATAAAATAAACGAAATATATTTTAATTTACACCACCAACAGATGTAAATCTATGAAATTTAAGATTATCATTTTTTTCCTCCCACTCAAAATCAATCTCACTCTGATTACTATCGCTACTATCAGAAGAAATCACCATAGAACGTCTACGTTTTCTAGATCTAATTAACTCTTCACTGCTGTTGGAAATATAACCATCCATTTTTTTAAATTTTTCTATGTTATTTTACCCTGAAACTATTCGCGATCACCTCTCTGCATTGATTGAGAGCCAAATGCGCATGGGTATAAAATACGCTCTGGTGATAAATGCCCAAGTGCAATGTGTGCATATATGCGCGCTCTGGTGATAGTGGCCAGGCAAAATACGCGCATATGTGCGCTTATGATGCAAATGGGTTAAAAACAAAATTAATTTTAAAATAAATGAATAAATATCGAAAAATACATTTTTAGGCTATATTTAGTGACTCATGGAAAAGGAGAGGGTTCGAGTGTTCTCCCCAGACATTTTTCAACATAAAGGCTCTAAAAGCTAATTTCAAAGCTATCTTTGATAATGCTGTTAGAGGCGCTGTGGGAGAGTCTGTGACCCTCTCCTATTAAAGTACATTTAAAACTTATCTTCAGTAATGTTACATGATAGAGAGATTGAAGTCCTAAACACCAAATTTTTATGCATATTTTTTCTATGTTAGTGGAGATTGGCGCGTAAGCAGCTCTAATCAGAAGAATTCCGAAATTGAAAGTCCTAGAGATGAAATTTTAGGTTATCTTTGATACCAGGCAGGTAATGGACAATAGAGGCTTTCTATATATATATATATATATATATATATATATATATATATATATATTATATATATGTATTTCATTTTATTGCTTCTTTGGGGAGTTATGACCCTCGATTCCCGCTTGGCTACGCTACTGTGTTCTCTACTTACTAATACTTGATTATGTATTTTAGACTAGTAATAATTACTAGGGCTGCGACATCGATGTCGATGTTTTGGAAACATCGATGTTTTTGGAAGAACATTGATATTTTGACCATCGATGTTTGAGGATCGATGTTTTTCCAACATCGATGTTTTGAGTTAGATGTTGCTTTCGATGTCGATGTTTTATAATCCAGCAAAGAAAGCCTAAGAAAAATATACGATAAGCATACTCATTAAAAAGTTTTCATGTTTAATCAAAAGTTGCAATATTAACCTTTTGGAACCGGGCTGTTTTTTAGAAATTTTTCTTTCGACCCAGGTAGGACGACAGTTGAACCACAGATTTCTTTTCCATTGAAAAGAGAAGGTATAAACTGTTGTACCAGACGTATGAAACCTTGAAAAAATCTCCAGCTCCAAAGGGTTCGAGTGAAAATCTCAACCCCGTCTTCTAAAAATAAAAATAGTTACGGTACAGCATGTGTACCGCCCGGCTCCTAAAGGTTAACCTCATTTGGAAAAAAATCTATAATTATTATCAATGTTTTGTTTTCGATGTTTCTGAAACCTCTCAAATTTGCTTTCACTTTTTTTTTTTGCCTTTTAATTGTTGTTGTTTCGCATTCAGTATTTTTTTTTTTTTTTTTTTTTCGATGTCCTTTTTACATTTCAACAAAAAATAATAAAAATATGCAATAAAATAGATTTATATTTCTCTAACCACTAGTTGCAATTAAAGTTTTTTTTAATAACTAGCGATGAGTTACAGTCAATGATTTTTGAACATTGTTGTTTTGCATTTGATTTTTTTTCGATGATGTTTTACATTTCAGCAAAAAAAAAAAAAAAAAAAAGTTTTATAAAAGTATGCGATAAAAAAAACGGTGTACAGTTAATCAATAGTTGCAATATATATCTCGCCGAAAAAAAGTTTTCTTAACTGACATCCTTATCTTACGGTTAATGTTTTTCCAGGAGACAAAAGATGTATCTAATTGAGTGATATAAAAAGGCGCTTGTAATGGGGAGTAACCGATTAATAACTACATTAAAATATGTACGGAATTAAGGAAAAAAAGATCGATGTTGGAAAACATCGATGTTTTTTTGTCGATGTATCAATCAGGGGTGATTGTGAGTTCATAAAAAAATACCTGAAAGTTTTAAAGAGAAAATGTTTGTGTGTGGGGGGGGGGGGGTAAACCAAGGCCCCTATTACTTAAGCACACCTAATTTTATAATTATACACATGTAGTAATTAATTTCCCTTCATAAACAAACACATTTAAATTAGAACTTTAATTTTTAACTGTTCAACATTTTGATTTTCATAAAACACACAGAATTTCACTCAAGAATTTTAAAATTATTGTTTTTTAATACGAATAAAAATATATTTCATTTATTTATCTCCGAACTAAAGGTAATAAGCATCAAAAATGAGAAAAATTCGATTTTCATATTGGATGCAAATCGATTGCATTTTTTTAAATGAAGGCATCAAAATAAAAAAAAAGGGGGCAAATAAAATAATTTATTAAAGTAAAAAAATAGAATGGCATCTGAACGTTTCTATTTGATGAATATTATTAATTATTATCGAAAAAGTCATCGAAACTTCAAAAAAGAGAAATTCCGAAGGTGGGAAGATGGAAGCAAAATTAAAAATATTTTATTTCCGGTATTTTCGAACATGAAAATACCAGAATCGATCGTGAAAATACCGGAAATCCGGTAAAATACCGGAAAACAATCACCCCTGGTATCAATACCATCGATGTCCTTATTTTCCAACATCGATGTGTTGAAACATCGATGTTTTGCCTTCGATATCGCACCACTAATAATTACAAGGAGATTCAAACACGGCATAAATGTTTAGCGAAGAAAAAGATGCTCATTATTCATTGAGTATCATGCGTGTTCGGCGGTCCAGTCTTGTTTGTACTACCCTGTTTTACTATTTTCGGATGTTTATTTTGTTTTTGTCACTTTATAAATTATGTATTATCTAATTTCTCTCTCCTTTTTCAAAAATTGAAACAATAATTTCTCACAAACAATAATGAATATTTATCTTCTCTAACATTGAAGGGGGTCCAGACCCCTCGAATTCCATTAGTGGCGACGCCCATGAACTATAGGTTACTGTTAAATATATTACTAAACTTGAAGACTCTGCAAGCGGGCGCTCACCGGACCTTGAAGATTGCTTTGCAATCTTATTTGATTCGCGAAGATTTAAATCGTTTGTCAGGTAGGATCTTCAATGGCCATGATTCCCCCCCCCCCTCAATTTATACACTATCGAAGATCGCCTAAGCGTTTTCAAGATTTTAATTTCGAAAAACTTCCGTAGATTTCCAACAGAATTCTTTAGTTCCCTAAGACTTTAAGTTCCCAAAATGAGTGTTGTAAGGCTTCAATTTCAAAAAAAAAAATCTAAATACACCACCTTTCCTCTATCTTCAGAGATGGCCTAAATTTGCGTTATTAAGATTCCAGTTTATGTATCGATATCTTCTATGAAAAGAAATCTCCTTTATTCTTGCATCAATAAAAATAGCATAGAATTGCGTTTTTAAAACTTCAATTTAAAAAAAAATCTGTGGTAGTCCCCTGAATTGTCCTCTGAAATCACTAAAGGGAGTCTAAAATTGAGTTTTTAGGACTTTATCAGCAAAAAAATGTATGGGAGAGAACATCCAAACTCCTTTTATTCTCTTTAAGTTACTCAAAAGAAGCTTGAAGTAACTTTTTTAACGCTTTAATTTCGCAATATCTTCGTGAAAGACCTTCAACCCCAAAGTTTGCTAAAAATGGCTTAAAATTTGCTTTTCAATATACCAATTTCAGAGCTTTTTTGGAAGGGGAAGAACCTCATCTTACCCTTTTCTTCACATCACCAAGCACAGATTTTTTTTTTTCTTTAAAGTTTTTAGTTTCAGCCTCCTAAAATTCGCAGGAAAAAGCCCTGAATGCCAAAGAGATAACTGTCGGGTTTTAAACCCATTGATGTAACCTTCTAACCTCCTCCCCATTCCCCAATCGCTGCCAAAACTATACTAAAACTTCGTTTTTAAAACTAGAATTCCGAAGCATTTATGGGAAAGAACCTTGAAGCCTCTAATGCTTATGCAATCAAAAGATAACATGGAATCACAGCTTCAGAAAAAAATTGCCCCTGTCTTTTAAGCCCCCAATTGAAGCCACTGGCTAATAATGCGCGATACATTCAGAAACAAATATATATCCCCTTCCCCTTCCATACAAAATAGGACTTCCGTAAAAAGGGCATTATGATTAGAAAAAATCCCAACCCTATAAAATACATTTAACAAATCTAGTTTATAAAAACCGCTTCAAGGAGCACTCCCCCCCCCCCTCTCAGATCCAAACTTACTTGCACCAAATTCGCTTGAACATAGCAAAACGGCTGTTTTGTTCGTTTGAAAAGTCGTGGTCTCGAAAGCACCGGCTCGAATGTTCTTTGCTTAGGAGTAAAGCAAATATCTACTGTTTTAGTTAATTGAGAAAATTATAGTAAGATTAATCTGATGCAGAAAAAAAAGGCTTTTTCGAATGACATATATAGAATGTTAAGGGATGCGAGAAATCTTTCATAGTTTCAGCAGATAATTTGGGTGAAATTCTAGCTTAAAAAATTTATCACAAAAAAACTCGAAAAAGAAAAAAAAAACCGTTCCGGGATGCAAATTCCCCTCTGGTGCAAAAAATTTTTGCACCAGATTTGAAGGGGGTAGGTGCTATAGGCTCTCTTGATCGTAAGCGCGCCACAGAGAGCCTTTCACAATTTCTTCGACTTTTTCTTTTTGGTTTTTAATGTGTAGAAATAATAGCTAAATAAATCTCTCAGCCCGTTATTTGCGATCAGGGAGGTGGCTCAAATTGACTTCCATCTGTTTTTTTAAAACATAGTGCAATTTTGCACGAATTTTGATTCTTTTTCCTTTTTATGCGCATTGAGGACATATCTTTGCCGCCCCACCCCCCAGAAAATTTTTAAATGACGGGCCTTAAAAACTATTGCTACACAGTATCCCAACGAGAGTTTTCTCCTATGTCAGGGTTGGGGGGTAATATGACCCCCCGGTTATCAGGGTTGGGGGGTCATATTAGTCTTCACACAACACAACTTTTTTCTCTGACTTGAAGTTGCAGATTAGGAAAAGTTAAATCCTGATGACTTTTTCTTGAAAATCTTATTTTTTTCCTTTATTCCAAAATCAGTTCTAATCTCGTGCTTAGCTGCTTCGTCACAGTTGTAAACCGGTGGTATCTGGATAACTGAGTCATTATTGTGACGTAATCAATGACGTATCACAACCACTGACGTTTTCGTTATTTATTTAATCTGCTATACGCATGGTTATCTGTCGTAGCTCAACATTTGATGACTGAATTCAGTCATCAGCGTGCACGCTGTTTTATTAGTAACAAGGGTACGTTTATAACAAAGGCACAGGGGGAAGAGTACAGTGGAGAGAAGGAAAAGACTACCTCCAGTAAATGGTGATCTCAGGTTATTCCCCACTCCCTTCATGACCCCTCCCCCCCCCTGAGGCGACCAAATTTAGCATAAAACTGCATTTTTTGGGTCTAATATTGCAAAAGAATTTCCAAACACCCCCATTTTTGCTTAAAAATTGCCCTTTGACCCTCCCCCCAAATATTTCTTCTGCTTTCTGTATAGTGCATTCTATCTCCAGCTGTACTTATATTGTAAGAATTTTTTTCTGACTTATATGCTATAAAATGTATTCATTTTATTTTCAGTTGCATCTGTAGGCGCAATAGATTTGTTTTTCTAACTAATGTACAACGCGGAATGCATTCTATTGTCAACTGTACTGTATCTATTGTGTGTACGAAATATTTGTTCCTAGTCTTCTGGAGTTTTCGTTACATGAAAAATGGTGGCAATGTTTATTTGCATTTTCTTGCCGCAAACTATTGCACAACATTGAACATCTCAAGAGATCTCTTAACCCCTTCCAATTCACGAGACCAGTTTCGCAATTCGAAAGTTGTGGAGTCAATATATATCGATTCTTCTGTGATCCATGCATTATCAATTTGCCCTTGATTTCATAGGACCTAAGTGAACTCAGCTGACATGTCTGCTGTTTACTTCTGTGAAGGAGATAGATCGTTTCTTCTTTCTTTTTTTTAACCTCGTAAACAATTAATAGTTTTCTCGAAAGATTTTACGACCTTAATTTCGTTTTTATTTATTTATATCATTATTATTATTTTTTTCTGAATGTCACAAGTTCCAAGGAGCTGTTCATAAATGATATCACACTTGTTTTTTCAGCATTTTTGACCCCCACCCCTCCTTTTTTACAAAGTGTCGCACTTCGACTTACACCCTTTCTCCTTTTCACACCCTCCTCTTCAATATTAACAATTTTCCGATGGAGAGTCTCTCAAGAGAGGAGTGATCGGTACCTTTTGCTTACTATGAATTTCCTGCATTTTTGGTTTTTTGAACCCAGTTTCTTGAGAATCGTAAAATCGGGGCTTGTTGTAGATCCTAAGAACAGAGGAAATGAAGTGGATGGGAGGAAATAATGACGGTCCTTAGGGGGAGGGAGGGGGGAATGCGGAGTTGAAAAGCATTGGAAAACTAAATAATTGTTGTTGCCGATGTTTTCACTTCCGAGGACATTACGAGCTAAAGCATATAATAATAATAATAATAAATAAATAAATTTGAAAGCGGAGACGGCAACTACTACAAATGTGAAATTGCACTACCCTCATCACACTTCAAGGCTTTTGATGTGTAGACAAAACTTCAAACTTTTTCGAAACAAGGGTGCAAATGAACATGGTTTTCGAGCCATGAGAATTTCCCGAAAACTAATAACACAAGAAAGAGATAAAAAGACAGTGTGAAGTAAAATAACAAAATTCTTGAGTACTTGTGCAGAAATAAAATAAAAAAATTAATTTTGACACCTCGCATTCAAGTCATGCTTTTCGCTATGACGAATTGCAATAGGTGAAAGTGTGCGTGTAGGCGGCCGTATATGTGGGTTTCTCCTTTGCCACCATGGTCGCCACCCTGTCCTGCATGATGGCGAAGGAGCAGGGGCCGGTGGACGTCCGGTAGGTAACGCAGTCGGACGTCCTGTTGCGGACTTCCGAGTCTAATCTGAAAAAAGACTACACGACGCCTGAGGTATAATAAAAAGTATATAAAAATTTGTCAGTGCTTAAAAAACCAAATATGCATGAATTCTTATGAACACCATAGCTCTGGTTTTGAACAATCAGATGTGAGTAAACAACTTTTCTGAACATTCAGACTATTTCCGTTCTTCCTTTTCTTTTCCTGGGATAATAGATGCCAAGGGTGCATAAATGTAGATTTTCTCAGAAAAGCCACGCAAACATATGAAAAACATTAATTTTTCTCACCGGAGGGGGAGGGGATCAATTGAACCCCATCCTGACCCCTCTAAATGACGGATATAAACCAGGCATAAACAAACAGAGAAGGAACAATACAGAATGGAACGGAAATACAAATGCAACAATACAGACATAAGTATAGACAAAAAATATTTCAGTATCCTAACATAATCAAAAGGCTTCTAAAAAAAGTAACACCGCTATCATTCCTATTTTTTTTTTCCTACAGAAATTGAGGTACGTGTGCAATCCCATCAGCACGTTGATAAGCCAAAATCCTCATATGAATTCAGATGGAATAAAACAAAACAAAGTATCTTCACGCTTCATACCACGTTGCTTTTTGCACACTATCATTCGCGTTTCTGAAACGTTTCCTCTCCGTTGTCAGCATGATGATAACACAAGAGCATGATACCAGATTCAGTGCTCCTCTGGTAAGTTGACCTCCGACATTGACAATGTCTAACTTTTTCCGGGCAATAGGAAAGGGAAAGTGTCGCGGGTTTGAGTTGAAATACTTGGTGAATATTTAATTTTAAGTTCTATACATTTGCATATCTTTCCTTGTTTTAGTTAGGCTGCGTTCAGAGTATTCGCCTGGGCGTTTAAGCCGTGACGTCATAAATAGCTGCCCGGGCCGAGCCCGGGAAGTTGTGGTCTGGACAGCACTTGTGCCTTTCGGGAAGAAACAAAATGGCGGACACAACAGCAGAAAGTTACGCGGCGGTCAATGCAGGAACAATCCTGCATTCGCTCCTATATTTCGGCCCAAAATGATACCATTCTTAACCTTGGCGGCAATTATTGTTCATCTACCGTCATGGTTGAGCGTGGGATCGAAATGACTTATCAAATTTAATGAGAAATACGTTATTTCAAGTTTTCAAGTGAAGGAATTTACGATGAAATAGGCCTGACAGTAAGTAAAGAATTTCATCGATCTCGCTTATCTGACAGGATTGTTCCAGCAATGACCGATTCTCAGGGAAATATATCCTTTCAGATTCATCACAGCAAATAGCGTGCGTATTTTTGACCCCATTGTGTGTGTATTTTCAAGATTTTGTTTTAGTCACTCTTCGTAAATCCTAGCAGACGAAAGTGCAATAAATTTCAGCCAATGAGCATCTTCCTTTGCTAAACGCCCAAACACGTGACTTATCTGCCCAGCTAAATTTCCTGGGCTGCTTGTGCTTGAGCCCGGGAAGCTCGGGCGTCTACTCTGGACAGCATTTGGGAAGTTCGGGCGTTCCAAATGGCAGCTCTGAACGCTTTGGGAAGAACCCGGGCTTCCCGGGAAGCTCGGGCGCGTACTCTGAACGCACCCTTTGTTTCAAGTTTTGGTTCGGCAGAAGCAGACGATAAATTAAAAATAGCTTGGAATTCCATGATTTTGTTGTCTTGAAACTTGATCGCTATTTGCTCTGAGCATTCTTGATATGCCAAATTCAGCCATTCTTGATTTTGTATATATTGTAAAGAAAGTATTTTAATTAATATAAACTAGCGTTAAGTGTTCCTTGAAGATAATGAGCAGCTTAACATATGGAATTAAAATAACTAAATTATCTTGAAGAAATATTAGAAGTCTTGATCTTCTATTGATGCTTGGAATCACATACATTTTTTTTAATACTTTTGCAACGCAACGACGAAAGTTATCCTACTCAATTCAGTGCCTATTGTCCTTTCCTATTCCTATTATCCGAAAAAAAAAAAGAAACATTGTCTATGTCGGAGGCCAACTGCTCATGTTGATGTCACCATTTTTTTAAAATAAAATCTCTTTTCTTCAAAATTAAATGAATAATAAAGAAAAATTTAAGTCCCATAACAAACTAAATCTATCAAATTTGCATCAAAATATAGTTTCAAATTTATTCATATAGTATGTTGCAAACGAGAGAACTCCGAGTTCAGATTCCGATGCGATCCGAACGTAAATGCTTAGTTCTGAGGGATAGTGAGCGACAGCTTGTAGGGGCAGTAGCCCTCTCGTATGACGTAATAACGTATGAATTTTGTATTTAAGCGATTTCAGCCCTCAATATAGTTACTTATTACTTCTATTAAATATTTGTTTTTTTTTTTTTTTTTTTTTTTGAGATAGAAACAAATACTGTTATTAGAAAATTTGAAGAATTTGCCTATTTTATTTCATTTTTTTTGTGTTATAAAAATTTTTTAAATAAATTTTTACCAGTTACTTACTGATCCAATAGGAAAAGAAATAGACGTTGAGACTTATAAAAATATAAAATTAATTTTTCGCCTATATGCTAAGGCTAAGGACCACTTTAATGTACATACATATTTGTTGCCTCTATAATACTCCTTTTCAAAAAAAAAAAATCAAATTGTCCCTTGTGTCACCCCTAATTCAGACCTGGTTCAGTTATCTGTTCGGCGTCCATGTTTTTATTTTCAAAATCATTTCTGGAAATTCTCTAACCATAAAAGGAGAGTCACAAAATTCCCACAAATGGATTCGAGCAGCGTAATCGCTCGAGTTGACGGATTTTTAAGAGATCTCTTAAGAATCGAGTCAAAAGCACAGCATTCCACGGGGATTTTTCTTAAGAGATCTCTTAACCGTATTTGCTGAAGATAGGGAATAAAAGTCAAGAGATCTCTTGGGGAGAAATGCCAACAGTTTACTATTCCGTTTTCTGATAATGGCTGATTAGTTCTCTAATCTTCCCCAGGGTTTTGTAACTCAGGTTAGGTCAAGAAACAGAGAGAAACGCAGTTTGGAATTGACGTCGTTTTCCTACGGACACTGCGACGTCATTTAACACGTCAGGTCATCCATCAGCTTTTCTACTCCGAGAAGCGAAGGTCTCCGCCGATAACATTGCCGAGTTTATCGCTTTTGTTTGTCTCCTCCAGTGTTGATGGAGAAATTCGTTTTAGACTGTGGAAGCGAATAGAAGTAGGGAAGTATTTTCTGAAATTAGGTAACGGAAATATTGTTTAGGGGGGGGGGGCATGAAGACGGGGCAGTCGAATGGGTGGAAAGTAATGCAGTGGAATTCCCTGGTAGTTTGAATTATCGTAATCCGAAAATTCGGTGAGTCCGAAACAGAAAGTACAGAGTATTTAATGGAATCAAAAGAAATTAAGTTTGCAATAAAACTACTGTGTTACTAATATTATCAAGCGTTTTTGAAAATTATATTAACGTTCAAGGTTAGACAATGTACCAAACTCCACTGGTTTGAAAATGTCTGTTTGCCCTTCTTTTTTGTGGAAAAGAAGAATACCTCTCTCTCAATTTGAATTTAAACCAGCGCCTCAGAATATGATACCCGTTTACACGCAGTGACCTCAAGATGGGAGGTTGCTGTGACCTCTCAAAAATTGACCTCCCTATTCGGCGAATTTCATTTACGATTTGAAAAATTTCGAGACATAATTGCAATTTTGAACTGCCTCAATACGTCTTTCTATCAAATGTAACTCAATCTGCAAAATTTGGAGTTCCATTCAGCAAATTGTGAATTCACCATCACCCAAAAATTAAAGTTCGGGGTGCCCCTGCATGCACATTGTGCTCAGCTGTGCAAAGTGCTCTTATTTATCGATGCAGTACTATGACCGGTTGTCATTCTACTGTAGCGGCTATATTTTCTCCCAAAACGTGTTATTGACAGCGAGTGTAAAATGGTGCAAGTTAAAAAACTGCGTTCCATATCTCGGTGAATATTGGACGTGCTAATGCCAAATCTTTTGTGTTCGTATTATTTTTTAATGTTCTTGATTTTCCTAAATATCAGTTAGGAGGCCGAAGGTCCCGTATAAAAAAAAATACATTTCGTATTTATGACTATTTCTTTTTCCTTGTTTCAAACTTTCAACATCTCAAAACTGCACTTCATTTTGTGCATTTTTGCGGTTGGG
>JAXGGA010014675.1:0-31366 GCA_038373865.1 Uloborus plumipes
TGCTTTTTAACTCGCTGTATAAACCTACCGAAAAATTTTACAGTAAAAAAAGCATTTTCCGGTAAAAGTTACCGGCAACATGGATGCTAGTAACTTTTAATGTAAAATTTCAGAAAAAATCAGAATATTTTTTCACCGATGATGTTCATGTATGTTGTTCTATCATGTAAAAATAAAATTTTAAAAATGAAAACTTCCCTATTCATTCAAGAAAGAAGCAAATCTCATCTAAGTACATAAAAATCTTCGTTCTACCTATGACACCGCTGAAATTTCAGTTTTCAGTGAATTTAAATCAGGGAATTCGTACTTAGCACGCTTTTTATGAGACTTACTAGCTGCGTGGCCCGGCGTTGCACGGGTTGTAATGTAGTGAAGGCAGTTTGAGAAAACTACTCACCGCCAAAGCGGCTCGCCTTTAAAGTAGCGAGAAAAGTTTCAACAAACTACTCGCCACCAAGGCGGCTCGCCTTTAAAGTAAAGAGGAAAGTTTAAACAGTCTACTCGCCGTCAATTCGGCTCGCCTTTGTCAAGGTGGCTCGCCTTTACAGTCGCGAGAAAAGTTTCAATAAACTACTCGTCACCAAGGCGGCTCGCCTTTAAAGTACCAAGGAAAAGTTTAACAAACTACTCCCCGCTAAAGCGGCTCGCCAAAATGCTTTCCTGCATCAAAGAATCAGTTGAATTATTTGCACATGCTTCCTCAAAAATAAAGACGGTGTCAAGTAGCGCATACTTAGCACTCTCCCTAAATAACAAATAAAATTCCTTTCCAAAAACAATTATTTCCAAACCGTTTTCTTCCTGTAAAATTAATTGCAAAATTCTAAACGAAAAAGTTCTTTTAATATTTGGATCGCAGCCAAAAAAGTCCCTTCTAAAAACAGCAATTGCAATTTCATTTAAAAACACATTTTCAAAATGGTACCAGAGTAAAAATATGTCATTAATAATTAGAATAAAAACAATTGTTAGAACTTTGTTATAACACGTATTCAAAATGACAATGGAAAAAAATTATACTCTTTCATTTTAAAAAGTTCAATTTAATTAACGTTTTAATTTGAAATCGCAACGGAAATAAATAAATATCTTGGAATTTAAAATAGTTCAATAATTTAATTAACGTTTCAATTCAAAATGGCAACGGTAAGAAATTAATGTCTTGGAATTATAAATAGTTCAATAATTTAATTAACGTTTTTATTCAAAATGGCGACGGTAAGAAATAATGTTTTAGAATTTTAAATAGCTCAATAATTTAATTAACGTTCTAATACAAAATGGCAACGGCAAGAAAAAAATATCTTGGAATTTAAAATAGTTCAATAATTTAATTAACGTTTCAATTCAAAATGGCAACGGTAAGAAATTAATGTCTTGAAATTCTAAATAGCTCAATAATTTAATTAACGTTTTTATTCAAAATGGCAACGGTAAGAAATAATGCTTTAGAATTTTAAATAGTTCAATAATTTAATTAACGTTCTAATACAAAATGGCAACGGCAAGAAAAAAATATCTTGGAATTTTAAATAGTTCAATAATTTAATTAACGTTTTAATTCAAAATGGCAATGGTAAGAAATAAAAGTCTTGGAATTTTAAATAGTGCAATAATTTAATTAACGCTTTAATTTAAAATGGCAACGGAAAGAAATAAATGTCTTGGAATTTAAAATAGTGCAATATTTTAATTAACGCTTTAATTTAAAATGGCAATGGAGAGAAATAAATGTCTTGGAATTTAAAATAGTGCAATAATTTAATTAACGCTTTAATTTAAAATGGCAACGGAAAGAAATAAATGTCTTGGAATTTTAAAAGTGCAAAGAATTTAATTAACGTTTTAATTAATATCTCAGCTAATTAACGTCGTACAATTACGCGGTTGGTCTTATTGTCTTCCTTAGAAAATTTCGAATCGAATGGTATTATGTTTGATTCTATACGCTCAGCGGTTTTTGAGGAGTTCAAGCTTCTTACGGACAGACAGACAGACAGACAGACAGACAGACAGACAGATAGACAGACAGACAGACGCGGACAGATTTTAATAGTAGTATTTTTATGTGATCGATTTGAATTTTGTTATGCTTTTAAGCCAATAGAATCCAAGCTATCTAATACATCTGCTTTGCAGTACGGCATTCTTTCAGCGCGCTTGGTTTTCTTCATCACTCACAAGGCGAACATTAATTTTGAGCAAAATTGGGATAGACGTAAAATGTGCCTCCTCTAGCACTACACATTTTTTGGAAGTTGCATAGGCGTCAGTTCTGTAGTTCACAAACCTACTTCTTAAGTTTCGATTACAATTTTTCTTCATTCTTGGTGAAGGGCAGTTTACCTGATGCATTAAAAAAAAATCTCGGTTCCATGAATAATGAACAGTCTATACAAACCTTAGTAACTAAGGCTTAGTTATTGTGGTTATGGTACACCAGTGTTATAATTGATGATGTTAAAAAATATTTACACTGATTTTAGTATGTCTGTAGGGGAGTAACAACCATAAAGTTATACGATGAATTGTAAGATTTTGCCCGAGTGGTTTTCTGTTCGATTGCCAAATTTAATGTAGCTTTCAGAGTTCTAAGCTTCCCCACCTCTGGTGTAGGAAAGTCACTTTCCTCCAATATATGAGAAGAAAAACTAATTAGGATAGTTAAATTTCGTTTATTAATCTTGGGAAAATCTAGTACCAATAACATTGTAAAAATATATAAATCATTCCAGGTGAAATCAATTATTTGAAAGCAATACCAAATAAAAAGTAAAATACTAATAAGAGGCAACAATAAATGTAATTTGCAATGATGTTATTTTCAACTTTAGGTCCCTAGCAGCATCATCTCATCGGCCGATGATCCAATATGTCTCATCGGCCGAGCAGAATCCGAGCAGCAAAATACGATGAGAATACGATGAGATTTGGAGCAATTTACGAGCAGAACAGTCCCGTGCCGAGGAATTTCATCGGGAAACTTGATCGGAAGGATATCGTTTTCCGATGGAATATAGCTCATCTTATTTTCATCGGGAAAGTTGATCGGAAGGATGTCGATTTCCGATGAAAAGTAGCTCATCGAAAACCGTGCTCGGATACTGATCGGAACGATGTCATCGTGCGTTACAGGATCAGTTTACGAGGAGTTTGTTGATCGGCCGAGCAAAATCCGATGAGTTGATGCTACTTGGGGTTTTTCATTCCCTTAAATTTTACAAATAAAGATCTACTACAAATCGTCGAGACACATCATCTAGTAGATTATATTTTGAAGAAATTACTTTAAAGTGTGCTGAACATTTTAAGTCAATCAAGTTTTTGGTCATAGAGCAAAGTTCAAATTGTTCGACAAGTAGGTTTTTACGACACTGATAACAGAAAGTAATAAACTAAACTGGGCACCATAAATCATCGAGCAGACTTAATTTGTGCAGAACTAGAAGAGAAATATTTCAACTTCAGAATAAAACTGAAATATATTCTGAAAGTGATTTTTATGCTCTGACTTATAATGAGTCTAAATGATTTTGAGAGCGCTGTTAATTGTAAATAAATATTTTAGTGCTGGGTATTCTCCCTCATGTTATTTTTCAAGCAATTACGATTATGGTTTACGACTTGGCATCAATCACACAGCGGTACGGTTACTCGCCTGAATTTCATTCTTTTAGTCAACCATTTGCAATATTAACAGGAGGGCAAATTAGTACAAAGAGTACAAAATTGCGCTCTTGTATGAGTTTCGCATGCGTAAGAGCAGGCGAGTTGACGGAGGGATTATTTGGAAGCTCAGCAGGGATTACTCTTCGCCCCAGTTGAGAATGTGCCATTTGGGTTAATGCCCAAATCTCTATGTACTCTTTGTTTGAATAATATTTTCAATTAGCGGGGTGAAATTTGCTGTGGTCGCCATTAATCACTTATCAAGAACACACTGGATATTAATTAAACACATTTTAGGCTTAAAAATTGACAAAGATATGTGCTGAAATCTCGGCAACAACTATATGTGTGAAGTTTTAAATATACATTGTAATTTTGAAAAATCACTGACATTATTTAAAATATTTTTATTAAAATGTGTGACAAAAATGTCTAAAAACAAATCATAGAGAACTTGTGTAGAGCTTTACTAACTGGGAAACAATCTATAATTTGAATTTTGAAGAACATAATTCAATTCTGAATAAGATTTTAATTTCCGTTTTAACCACACTTAAAGCACTTTACTTGGATATTTTAGATAATTAGTTATTTATTGATGTGACAGATACATAAAAGATAATGAATTGTATTCACATCCCACTAAATGAATTTCTAGGCTACTAAAATAAAAATAGAAATTTCGAGTAAAATGTAAGTGTTTCAATCTGTCATGGCAGAGCCCCTTTTGGCATATTGTCAAGCGAATAGATAGCACCATAGAGTAACAATAAATAGAGCCCGAGTAAAAAATAATTTGCTTTTAGCTTTTCCAAATTAACTTATCGATGATTTTTTGCGTTTTTTTAGTTGAAAATACATCAAAAAACAAATTTATCGAGTAAAAATTTTTTGAAAATTATGGGGGCCTAAGACCCCCTACCCCTTAAGGCCCCCAAGAAATCTTCTTCCGATGGCAGGTACAATCTGTCGGCCTCTCAGCAAAGTACAAGCAGTGGTACTTAAAAGCTTCAGCATGATTACAGTCATTTGGGATTCATAATACTAAATTAATATAAGCGGGACTTCTGAGTCCCGTCGGGGCATAAAGGGTTAAACTGTTCAATTATGTTTCTATTTTTTCTTTTTAATTTTTTTCTCATTTTTGAAAGCAGCCGGAACTTTAGTTCTCAATTAATATTTGTAAATGTTTTGTTAATGTGAATTAAAATAACTCATCAAACACTAACCTTATGTATTTGTATTAAAGGGGCGTACGACTTATAGTCTCGAAAATGTTCGATCTTTTGAAAAATATACAGGGTGTCCACTCCAATCGTGGACCAATAGCTAATTTCTAAACCGTTAGAGATAAGCATATAGTTTATTCAGGAAAAAATCTCAAAATTATGAAAGGAATTTTGGGTCTATTTAATGTTTTTCAAAAAATCAAATTTTGAAAGAATCACGAAATTTAAATTTTAATACAGCCCCCAGTCCTATCAATCATATTTAGTAAAACATTCTTGACACTGTAACGTTTAAAACTAAAAAAAAATCACTGTTCTACCACAAAAATTGACCGAGTTATGACGTTTTGAAAAATCAAGATTTTACATTATTTCGCATACGGTCCCTTAAGCGATCTCTCGATGACGTCATGAAATAATGCAAAATCTTGATTTTTCAAAACGTCATAACTCGGTCAATTTTTGTGGTAGAACAGTGATTTTTTTTTAGTTTTAAACGTTACAGTGTCAAGAATGTTTTACTAAATATGATTGATAGGACTGGGGGGCTGTATAAAAATTTAAATTTCGTAACTCTTTCAAAATTTGATTTTTTGAAAAACATTGAATAGACCCAAAATTCCTTTCATGATTTGGAGATTTTTTCCTAAATAAACTATATGCTTATCTCTAACGGTTTAGAAATTAGCTATTGGTCCACGATTGGAGTGGACACCCTGTATGTGTAAAAATGTATTGTTCTCCAGTCTTTCTTGGAGAGATTAAAACTAACCGGGATTAAAAATTCCTATTATTAGGAAAGTTACGAGAGGAGATACAGCTGTTATAAGTAACTAGCTGCCAGGGCAGCTAGATTAGCTTCCTGCGGCATGCTGATGCATAACGTCCCCCCTCTCTAACTTTTACCTCATTCTGAAATTATATTATTTGATATAATTTAATGTTCATTCCATTTCAAGACATACCACGCACGTGGCCCGGCGTTGCACGGGCACTTCGTGCCCTGAAAGTAGTGAGAAAAAAAATTTAAAGAAATTACTCCCCGCCAAGGCGGCTCGCTTACAGGCGCTTCACGCCTTTACTTTTTTCCTATATAAAAAAATCATTCGAATTATTGAGATGCTTCACGCCTTCAAGATGGTGAGGAAAGTTTTAGTAAGTTCAGGTCGCTCAAAGAAAAAAAGCAGACATAGATACTCAGTTTTTAAAATAAGTAGATGGCTCTTCAACAAATAAATGTTTCAAAATATTACCAGTAGCTAGCGATAAAAATTCTACGTAAGAGGTCCGCTTATGAGTTTCGTGTTTGATTTAGTTAAGCCTTCATTCAAAATTCTCATTATCATTGTTATTATACTGTTTCATAGCAACGACGGTTTGCAAGAATGGATTTCATATTTAATCATTTATTAGGCTTAATCGCTTTAAACTTGACTACTTATTAATTGATATCTTCGCTAATTAAAATCGTATAATTATATCAATTGAAACTAAAGAAGCTTGAAAAATTACCTATCTATCGGTACCTGGTTCGACTTTCAGTTCATTGGCGTTCAGGAGAAAGAAGCGTGACATAGAAAGAAAGATAGTTAGAAAGAAAGATAGTGAGAAAGATACTCAGTTTTTAATATAAGTAGACTAGCTGCCAGGGCAGCTAGATTAGCTTCCTGCGGCATGCTGATGCATAACGTCCCCCTCTCTAACTTTTACCTCATTCTGAAATTATATTAATTGATATAATTTAATGTTCATTCGATTTCAAGTCATACCACGCACGTGGCCCGGCGTTGCACGGGCACTTCGTGCCCTGAAAGTAGTGAGAAAAAAATTTAAAGAAACTACTCCCCGCCAAGGCGGCTCGCTTACAGGCGCTTCACGCCTTTACTTTTTTCCTATATAAAAAAATCATTCGAATTATTGAGATGCTTCACGTCTTCAAGATGGTGAGGAAAGTTTCAGTAAGTTCAGGTCGCTCAAAGAAAAAAAGCAGATATAGATACTCAGTTTTTAATGTAAGTAGATGGCTCTTCAACAAATAAATGTTTCAAAATATTACCAGTAGCTAGCGATAAAAATTCTACGTAAGTGGTCCGCTTATGAGTTTCGTGTTTGATTTAGTTAAGCCTTCATTCAAAATTCTCATTTTCATTGTTATTATACTGTTTCATAGCAATGACGGTTTGCAAGAATGGATTTCATATTTAATCATTTATTAGGCTTAATCGCTTCAAACTTGACTACTTATTAATTGATATCTTCGCTAATTAAAATCGTATAATTATATAGATTGAAACTAAGGAAGCCTGAAAAATTACCTATCTATCGGTACCTGGTTCGACTTTCAGGTCATTGGCGTTCAGGAGAAAGAAGCGTGACATAGAAAGATAGTTAGAAAGATAGAAAGAAAGATAGTTAGAAAGATACTCAGTTTTTAATATAAGTAGATTGACTCTAAAAAATAAATTCTAAAAAAAAAATTTTTTTTTGGTATTGGGCTCATGGATGTCTCGAGAACTATGAAATATTTGTACATGAAATATTTATTCAACCTGCATTATGCCCTATTTTACTAAGTGACATACATTTTTTTTTACTGTTTCTTAACTGAAAAATTATGTCGAGCATTAAAAAAGATGACATTTGGTTTTTTCTTGACACTTTATTTTAAGATAGTACATAAAAAAAAACACTTTATTGTAAAAAAAAAATAAAAATTGGTTCAATTTCTTAAACTGACAGTTTCGATTGCTTAGATATCAGAAATTTTGTTTTGACTAATGTTACCATCTGTAACTCATTTTTTTTCAAAAATATCCTCATATTCATTACTGAAAGAAATGTTTACCAATATTTGAGGAAAAAAGTGCATGCAGTAAAAGCTATAACAGATAATTTTCTAGAAAGAAGAATTGAGTATCTCAAATACATTCAGTCAGAGTTGTATTGTATCGAATTCTACTGCTTTACACCAATTTCTGCAAAGCTAAAGAGTAGTGGGCCATTCCATGCAAATTTTAAACCACAATGAGAAAAAAAAAATTATCATCAAAATGATATCTGTACTTATTGATTGTGAAGAAAAATGATCAAAGTATACTGTATTTTACTCAAAAATGGTAAAAACTACGCTTTTGTATTTTTATAAGATTTTACAGAAAGGTGAAAATAAGTGTTGAAAGAGTTGTTTGAACACATGCATTTTACACAGCTTTCTCAAGCGTAAGTTGAAACCAGTTTTGAAAATTCACATTATTTTTATGTAGATACATTCTTTATATAGCCATGAGGAAGATTTATTAATTCATGTAATCTTATTTTATATTTAATTTTAGAAGACAAATGATCAGTTTTTCGACGTCCCGTTCCGTCACAGAAACATGTAATTTTTAGTTGCATTTCGAAAATATCAACATTTATGAAGCATCAATGTATATCGTCAGTGACTGTTACGTGTGTCAAACATGAAACACCACCAGAGCTTCATATAGCATAAAAACATAACGCCGGAAATAGCTTTCAGTAATTGTCCCGTTCCGCTGAATGAAGTTATGAGAGTTTCAGTAGCATTATGTAAAGAGTACACCGCCAGCTCTTTCCTTAAGATACTGATTTTACTAATCAAGATGAGTCATTATACTAAAATGCAACGTTTCTTGACAGAAATATCGTGACGTCAGCGTGACGTTTGCGTGACGTTAGCCTATGAAAAACGAGCTAGATAAAACGTTACAGCCTACTTAGCAAATAAGAGGAGATCGCTGACTGCTTGTGAGCTCTTATTGGCTCCGCCCGTAGTGACGTCAGTGCCAAGTTAAGTTGCATTCTACTATAGTCTGTAATTTCAGGTTGAATAGTAAGTTATTTTAACCCTTTGCCATTCCCTAATTATTTTCACTACTCTTGAAGAAAAGTTTAAAAACTCAACTGGTATGGAATTTGATCTGATTGTCGAAGTCAACTGCAATGTTGATGGTACCGCTGCTGACTAACGGAAAAGATTAATACGGCATGATGTTTTAGAATGCACATAATACTATTACCACTGAAGTATCATTTTGTTTGTGCGTCAGAGTTGTGTATTAATGTGTTTAACAGTTTGTATAAATAAGTTAGAAACAACAAAAGACAACAAATAAACTTCAGTGGGGAAAATTGTAAAAGTGCTCATCTAACAATCATTGCGTGCATTGTCTTAAAAAATGTATATCCTTTACAAATGTTATTTGTAAGGAATATACCTTTTATAATTACTTTTAACTTGAATTTTAAGACAATTGAAAGTCAGCAAATCACTTTCAGCAACACTGAAATGGCACCAGCGTTCAACTCGGTTATTCTCTATTCCACACTGATGAGTCCATAATTCGAACGAAACTGCAGTCTCTGGATGATATAATTAAGCTATCATTATATTGTATGTAACTTTTATCTATTTATTTCGTGATCTAAGTAGTTAAAATTGCTCATAATCTATATAATTTCGTACTTGTCCCTTTTCGTCTCAATGTTTGTCCCGTTCCGTCACACCAATAACTTGCAATAGTTCTAAAACTAGTAAATTATTTTTTATTCTGTGCATGCACATTTCTTACTTGATATATAGTTATTTATTATAGCTAGTGTTAATGAAAACACTTATTTAGTTTCGTTGAACTTTTTAGTTTCCTTTACTTGGAAAGAATATTCCTTTCGTACGAGTCCCATTCCGTCACAGGCATTTCATTGCATATTTTTGAAAAATTTACTTTGAAATTACTAAATTTTAGTATTCGTCAATATTTACTTTCCCTTTTTTCTTCACCTTATTAATTAGGTCAGTATGATAAGAATAACAATTAATAACAATAAGGACATACTTTTGACATTTCAAATATTTCCTTTCAAAGTTAATGCAAGATCGTCATAAATAAAACGCAGGCTTTTAAAACTTCCACTTTTTACACTTCTTGAAACATAAAAAAAATAATAATTTCACGAAAAATATTTTATACCTATGAACATTTTCCTTTAGTGGCTATCATACTGTTTTATGGCATGATATCTTACTTTAAAAATTTAAAAATATAGCTCTCCTGAAAAACTGCTTTTTTTTTTTTTTTTTTTGGATTTTGAGATATGACGTTGTTGAAAGGACTAAGTGATTTAATTTTGCTGCCGTTAAAACAAAGTCTGATTTAAAACAAACATGTAATAATTTGTTATGTATCGAAAATAGCTGTTTTAACACGGTTGTTCTAAAATTTTACAAAAGTTAAGGACAAATCAGGATGAAAACTTATATTTTAAGACGGAATCACAAAACATTTTCAGAAATATAACAAGCTTCTAAAATTCTGGACAATCCTGATAAAACCAAGACATACAGGCAGCTCGTGACAGACTATGGTCGTAACAATTAAAACGAGCCATTACTGTATTTTTATGTTCACAGCGAGAAAAAGAAAGGAATCCCTTTTTGAAAATTAAACGCGACGATTCTTCCACCTCGAACTTTAGACTTCCCCCACTTGATGGATAATTCATATAAAATATTTGTGCGAAGTCAAAAAAATATTTCCGATTCGGAACAAATTTCTGAGCATCAATGACTTTCCGTACTTACCCTTAGTTTTGGTTGATTTGGCTACCTACAAAAGTAATGGGGCCATAAATATCGGAGCTAAAACTGAGGTTTTGTGCTACGTTGATCAAAAATGCTAAACAAGAAAAAAATATAAAAAAGGAATAATTTTACGAGTTTCCGATGCCATTATTTTGATTTGTGGTTGGAAAGTCTTACTTGGCCATTTGCCCGAGGATATTCAAAAAGTGATTTATTTATTTATTTTTTTGTTTATGTTCTTATTATTATTTTGATTTATTCATTTGACAAGTTGCCGAGGGATGGTTCGAATAAATTTCGGGAGAATAAATAGCACTCTTTTTCAGATGATTATAATTTATTTTACCTGCATTCAGCTGGAGACCAGCATCTGTGTATACATTAGAATATAAATGGTTCAAGTTTCCTTCCATAAAGTTTTGCTCGAAACAGGAGACTTTGAAAGTAAAAGTGAGGTGAACTAGTTTTTTTTATATACGTAAAAATAAAACTTGATTCTATGGATCACAGTCTGCTCAAATGAAAGCAAATTTTATTTAATTCTGAACTTAAAATTAAACAAATGAATAACAATAATAATAGAAAAAACTTTGCGGATTTCGCTTTGAAGGAAAGTTTAATAGAAAAAGATTTTACTTCAAAAAATTTAAAAGAACAAGTTCTGGATGAAACTTTTTGTTCAATTATGTGCTACTTATTGAAAATGATAGCCTTTAACTCGATGCGTTTTAAAAGTTAGAATGTTTTACAAAAAGTGCAAAAACATTAATAATTAAGAATCATAAAACTTATCGTTTCACTTGAAATTAGTTAAGAATCTTATCAGAATTTTCTGTTAATACTAGTCCATCAGGAAAAGTCAAGGCGTGAGAGCTATAAATGTTTTCTCTTATTTGTAGAATAAGGTAGTTAACCAGCCGGAAGTCAGACATGTTGCCAAGCAACAAGCGAGACTGTGGACACAAAACACGTGGATGCTTAATAATAAACGATTGCAGATGAGGGCAAATACAATTTTGCTAAACTATAAATAATGGATATAAGAACCGAATTGAGTTCTTTGTGTTTACAAAATCACATAACAAATAAACGTCATAGTTGTGTTTATAATTCAAAATGAATTAATAGGATGTGTATAATAATATAATGCGAGGACGAAAATTCATACATTGAAGAAAGGAGGCGAAATATATGTATTATTGTTCAAATAAAAATTCTTTAAATAAAATTTACATAGTTTGAAAAAAAAAAAATAAATAAAAAACCGTCCCTAGAAAAAAATGATGTTCTGCTCGAGATTACAACTGATATTCCCAAATTGAGTTCATGTTTAAAATAGTCTCTTCAATTTTTTTATTTACATTTTATCTACAGCAAGTGAGGTCCAAAATTTAATTTTTTTCTTATGTGTAACGTACTTGAATTAACGTTTATCTTGTTTTCTATAAAACTTTTCTATTTGTGAACAATTTGACTATTAAAAAATTTTTACTTACGTTTTATTTTTTGGTAAACTAAAATAAACCCTGAGAAATTGGTAAGAACTTTAACGATATTTTTTGAAAATGAGGTTTAAAAGTTTGAATTTTCATTTTTTTCGAAAAAAAATCTTTTTGGGAAAAAAAGTTTTGTCTTAAATAATTCTATCTCTACATCATTTATTGTCTAATACAGTGGTTCCCAACCTGAGGGCGATCGTCCCCAAAAGGGCGATTTGACTCTTTAAAGGGGCGGTAATTTCTTAAGGGGCTGTAGAGGGGCGATGGGTATTTAGAAGAGAAAATAGTAGTAATAAAAGAGTAGCAAAAACCGAAATTGTAAATATAAACGAAACCGGTTGTTCAGAGTTCAGACAATTAATCAAAGGAAGTTCAAGAGCTTGAACCTCAAAAGAACCGTAGGAAGTATTTTGTCATTCATTGTCAATTTTATGAATTTTCAGATTTTCAATTTATTTTCCTTCAAATTTTTAGTTTCAATGATTTTAATTTCCCTAGATTGCAGTATGGAAAATAAACTAATTTCTTGAAAAATGAACTTCTGTTTTTTGAAAAGTACGTCGATTATTTATTTATTTATTAATACTTTTAGTTTAAAAGTGATTGGTTATAATTGCTTTATTGCGTACATTTTACTTCAAATCAAAGTTCGGTACAAGTTGCTTCAAATCAAAGTGTAAAATAGCTCATAAATAATTTACAAAAAGTAGGAATAATAAGGGAAACTAAAATTACATGAAACAGCTGTTTCAAAAAAAAGGTCCAATGAACCAAGCGTCAAATAAAAGTTGAATTAAGTAGACATTTTTTCTGATTTTTTTTTCTGAATAAGCTCATAAATCCTATTTGGCATGGTTTCTACAAGTTTTCACAAACAATTTTTCTTGATTTTTAACCAGTCGGAGGAAATAGCCTTTTTTAAGTCTGCAGGACTCTTGTACTAACTTCCGGCTGCATACATCACTCTTGCGAGTATACCCCACATGTTTTCTACTGGATTCAGGGCGGTGCTGCAAAGTGGCTAATCGATAATATGTACAACATTTATCCAAAAACCATTTAAGAGTGGATTTTGCTGAGTGTACAGGAGCATTGTCCAGTTGGAACACGAAGAATGAGGCACCAATGGGTTCTGATTGTGGAAGAAAATATTGTTCAGGCAGCTTAACTTATTGTTCAAGTAACTTAATAGCCAGCAACATTCAAACGATTGTCTACAAATGCTATATCAGTTTTTCCTGAACCTCCGAATCCGGCCCACGCCATAACGGAACCACCACCAGCTTGCCTCTTCGAGAATATCTATTTATCGTAACACAGATCGTGCCAGTAATACTGCCAACCATCTGTACCACCCAGATTGAATATCTTTTCATCACTGAGTATCACATGATCCCTATCATGTTTCCTGGACATCACTTCCTGTGCGAATTTCAATCTTTTTTCCTTGTGCTTTTTAGTCAATTTCGGGGCCGCTTTCCTTTTCACGTAAACTAAATTGCCGAACTTCTTTACCGCTCTGCGGACTGTAGATTTTGATATTGAAGAGTTTGGTTGTTTGGTCAAAGTGGATAAAGTTCATATTTCCAGATTTTAAGTCCTTTACTTTAGTCCTTCTTTTTCGGGGTGTCACTTTTGATGGGCGGCTAGATGATTTTTTACTGCTATAAGCATTTCTAAAACGCAAAAAAAACTGTTTTCAACGCTATGTGATCTGTTTAAAAGCTTACCTATTTCTCTATTAGATTTTCCAGTCTTTTTAAATGCATCAATTTTCCCCTGCTCAAACAGTGAAAGGCTGCGACGACGACCCATTTTGTTTGACTACAAATTGCTGGTCAAATCTGTTTAAATACCTCGACAGCAACCAGCATAATTCCGCAGTAAGACTAAGCAACGATATTTATGCAAATGTTTGGAAATAAACATGATTGGGGAAAAATTTCTGAAGGTGGACCTGTCTTTTTGAAACGGTCTGAAAATGAAAATTTGCATCGAATAAGAAGAAATTATTTATTTGTAAGAAATTTCATCAAACATAATTATAACAATTGCAGATATATAATCACTACCAAAAAAAGTGATTCTTATTCTCAATTAAGAGTCGAAATTTTGAGAAATAAGGGTGAAACTATCATTTCGATACGCATATCTATCTATCTATCTATCTATCTCTCTCTCTATCTCTCTCTCTCTCTCTCTCTCTCTCTCTCTCTCTCTCTCTATATATATATATATATATATATATATATATATATATATATATATATATATATATATATATATATATATATATATATATATATATATATATACTGCTCGACATTGAAAATTTGAAAATGCAACACCAAAAAGGAGTGGTCAGAAATTGATGAAATTTGGTAAGAAGACAGAGACAGCATGGAACAATAAGCGATATTTATTTCAAAATAAAAAAGCAAAATTTAGAGCGAGGACGGCGTCGGCTCAGTAAGAAGTAGGACCACCGCGGACAGCGATGCACGAAGAAACACGTCTAGGCATGGAGTCAATAAGCCTGCGGATGGTGTCCTGAGGGATGGCACTCCATTCCCTTTCAACCATTTGCCACAGTTCGTCCTCTGAACGAGGCAGTGGCAGGTTCTGCAAACGGCGTCCAATCACGTCCCACACATGTTCGATTGGTGACAAGTCAGGAGAGTATGGTGGCCAGGAAAGCATCTGTACACCTCGTAGAGCATGTTGGCTGATTCGAGCACTGTGAGGCCGGGCGTTATCCTGTTGAAAAATTGCATTTGGCAGACCCTGAAGGTAGGGGATTGCCACCGGCCGCAGTACATTATCTACATATCGTTGGGCCGTCATAGTGCCCCGAATACGAACTAGAGGTGATACGGAATTGTATGCAATAGCGCCCCAAACCATTATGCCACGTTGTCGCTCTGTGGGGCGTTCCACAGTTACTGCCGGATTCGATCTTTCTCCACGTCGACGCCACACACGTATGCGATGACTATCGCTGGACAAACAGAAGCGGGATTCATCTGAGAACACTACGGTTTGCCATTCTGCCATCCACGTCGCTCTGGTCCGGCACCATTCCAAACGTTGGAGTCTGTGCTGTGAGGTCAATGGCAGTCTTCTTAGCGGGCGCCGTGATTGCAGGCCACGCGCAACCAGTCGACGGGAAATGGTTCTGGTCGACACAGGAACATCCAGCGTACCTTGCACGCGCTGCAGAATCGACGTACAAGTGACTTGCGGGTCTGCCACTGCTTGTCCGTGAATCCGTCGATCCAAGCGGTCTGACGTCACTCTGGCTGCACCTGCACTCCTCAATGTGGCTACATTTCCTCTTTCCAACCATCTCCGACACAGCCGATGCACAGTGTTTGCACCCATGTGGGTATCAGCTGCAATTTGACGTATGGACCAACCTCCCCTTCTCAGTCCGATCACCATACTCCTTGTAAAGTCGTCTATATGCTGGAAGTGTCTTCGTTGAGGACGGCGTGGCATTTCCTCCTATCACACGTATCCTTCGAGACAAAAACCAAATTTCTCCGATAATTAGTCTGGCAGAAAAACCAACATGAACATAGCCCACTTTTCAACTTCATTCTCTTATATCTTACTTCACGTGCGTCGGAGAGCTGCGCATTTCATATCATTTGCATAACTCAGTGACGTGCGTCTACGGTAAAATTTGCATGAATTTCTGACCACTCCTTCTTGGTGTTGCATTTTCAATGTCGGGCAGTGTATATATATATATATATATATATATATATATATATATATATATATATATATATATATATATATATATATATATATATATATATATATATATATATATATATATATATATATATATATATATATATATATATATATGTATACTAGCAAAAATACCCGGCGTTGCCTGGTCCAGTAAAAATATTGAGAAACAATTTATAATCGCCTTTTTTTTTCCTAAACTAAGAGAACTCAAAACGTACCGCTTTGACGATTTAAAATGTCGCTAAATTTGCGGTAACTGTTTTGGGATACCTAGGATGATTTTGCTCCCCTCCCTATTTTATGAAAATATGCTTAAGTATTATTAAGTCAGTAATTTTTGTTAAAGAATATTTGTCATTTAATGCTGAGAAAATATTGCTGACCATGAAATGACGCTAAAAGTTTTTGTCCTAAGTGATTTCGAAATTAGTAGGCAGCATTTGACAATTAATGGTAATTTTAGTTTTGGGGTTTGATTAATTTCGTACGTGGATTACTTAACGTTTGACGTAATTTTAAAAGTTTTTTAATGACTAGGTACGGAATCGGCCAAAAAAAAAAAAAAAAACCTGAACTTTTCTTCATTTGTGGGAGTATTAACTCGATGATTAAGATTTTGGCTCAGTCTATAAATATCAGACAACAAGCGTTTTATTTTAGTTATTTTGCATAAGTAAGGTATTATTACATAGTCTTTGTCGCTAAAACTGGCATCAGTTGAGAAAAATACCCATAATCTTAGTTATTATAATATTCTTGCAATAAATTCGGCAAGAAACCTGTTCGATTGGATTCTAAGTGACCAATTGTAAGTACCCGCCGAGTCAGCGCAAACAAATTTTTAAAAATACCGTAAAGTTGTATTTAAAGTTCCATTAAATTGGAAAATAATGAACCCAATCCATTTATTAGTTGCTAATCTCTTCAAGCGATTACATTACCGATACTCTAAAACACATACTGTCGGCCCCGCTCAAACGAATACTGTCGGTTCCAAGAAATAATATTTGATTAAGCGGAGAATTCGATTAAGCGGAATTTTTAGCATTGCGTCTATGATATGGGAAATATCCAGCTCCAGGGGCCCTACTCTGAAACTTCCTGGAACTTCCAGTGACGTCTATTACTCCCTCACGACAAGCAAGAATAGCCGAAAAAGTAGTCGCTTGTCAAATTTTGTACTAATCTGAAAGCCCTAATGTACCCAAGCGAGAATTTTCTCTCCTTCTACCGCGTATCGAGAAGGAAAAACGATTGACCAATCAAATGACAGTATTTTTAGTATATCTTCACTCGCGTTACATCAACATTCTCGCGTGCATTTTGCTTTAACTTTCTGGTTTAGCTTAGCCTCCGAAATAGATGGCAAAAAGATTCGAGAGCCAACTATTAAAAGCATTCGGGCAGATTAAGGTGTTGTGTTTCAGGAATCACGGGACGCAGGAGCGTCCCGCCCCGCCAAGAAAACCAAATACAAGCCGCCAAGAAATTTCCGTCGCCAATAAAAATGTAAAAGAGCGACTAGGACTGTTTACGCGAGTAACCAAACCGGGGTTTTCACCCCTTTGTATCTCAGCCCCATAAAGATCCTTAGAGTTCATTTTTTGTATACTCAATCTCCAGCGGCCCCTGACGGCACATACTAAAGCAAAACATCCAGGACCCTCAGGGAGAGGGGTGATATATGTTATAAAATCGCTATTTTTCGCACTTTTTAAAAATTGTTTGACAGGGGTCCAGACTAAACGGTAACTCGTATTGAGCTCTGCTTTTGCACCCACATTTATTTTGTCCCAAAGCTTGGCATAGGGGGTTTGTCGACCCCCCACCCCCTCCCCCCTCGTTTTTATTTTCCGTATCTTTTCTCCCCGGGGGTCTTTAGTGTTGATTTTTGGTATGAATATTCTCGATGAGACATTGAGGACATTTTCCCAAAATTTACCCCCGGGGTCATCGCACCCCGGAGTTATTAATGCTTAAAATTGGTCCGATTTCTATCTACTAGCTCTGTTCAACATCTGAGCATTTATGTTTTCATTGTTGGGCCACGAGGAAAGAAAACTCAATGATTTATAATTTCATCTGTTGCCAGTTTCTATTTGTTAACAAATAAAATATTTGTAATTGATTTTATTGCATAAGGCTTTTAAAAGGGATCTTCAATTTAGTTCATTTTAATATGAGATCGGCAGTAAGGGTTGGGGTTTTTTTTTAAACTTTTAATTTAATCGTAGTATTGTTAGCAACTAGCTTTGTTTTGCGTCGGTTCGGGTGGTACATTGTGATTGATTTCAAATTTATCCTAGACTGAAGAAGATCCTTGAACTTTTGCACCAAATGCATGCCGCCAAGAAAACCACAGATGTCGGACCGCCAAGAAAAATGTTGAAGGGAAAAAAAACATGCAAAGTAAATTTTGAAGAGAAAAAAAAAACAGGCAAAGAAATAATATTAATGCAAAAACATGTGATATCTCCCCAAAAACAACAGTGTTGTAAAAAAATCCCCCGCCAAGAAAACCTTAAATACTCAGCCTTAAAAAGTTATGATATCGAGTTTTCCCGCCAAGTTTGTGCCAAACTACAACTAACCTGTATGTATAGTTCTTTTAAATTGTTTTCAGTCCTGCCAGACGGGAAGTTTTTACTCATTAAGCAACCACCTCACAAGACAAAGCTTCCCGCCTGGCAAAACTGAAAACAATTTAAAAGAACTATCCATACAGGTTAGTTGTAGTTTGGCACAAACTTGGCGGGAAAACTCGATATCATAACTTTTTAAGGCTGAGTATTTAAGGTTTTTTTGGCGGGGGATTTTTTTACAACACTGTTGTTTTTGGGGAGATTCTACTTACACAACTAAGGCTGGGATTCAAGTGAAACAGGCAATCGCAAATTACAATCGCGACTGGAAATGAATTACATTAGAACGTTTCTTGATAAAAACATCGTGACGTCAGCGTGACGTTCGCCTATTAAAAACGAGCTAGATAAAACGTCACAGCCTACTTAGCGAATAAGAAGAGATCGCTGAGTGCTTGTGAGCTCTTATTGGCTCCACCCGTAGTGACGTCATGCCAATTTAAGTTGATGATAATGTAATTCACTTCCAGTAGCGATTGCAGTTCGAAGCGATCGCAGTGCTGTTTCACTTGAATCCCTGCCTAAGACTACAAATAACGTTTTAAAATACCAAAAACAAATAAATCCCAAATGGTAAAAAAAAAAGATATATTCCCCATGAAGCTGGAAAAAAAAACATTCATGATTTGACTTGAGAAAAGCCTTGAACATGAAATACGGAATAAGAAGAAATGATGCCCAGCCAATTTTTAGCTTTCGACATGGATGTTGAGAATAGATACACTAAATACTGTAATTAGTTTGGTCAATAGCCTTTTGATTATGAGAAAATAATGTACCTTAAATTAGAATCGGGTGGCTAACCGATCGAACTTTTTTTGAATATCGTTTTATAAATTATAGCCTATGTGTTTATTTCTGATGTATAAGGCTACGTATTAGTGAAAAATTTCAATCAAAAATCCATTCAGTAGTTTTTGCGTGAAAGAGGAACAAACATCCATACATCCATACATCCATCCATACAAACTTTCGCATATATACTAGTAGTAAGATTGTTGGGCGACGAGGAAAGAAAACTCAATGATTTATAATTTCATCTGTTGCCAGTGTCTATTTGTTAACAAATAAAATATTTGTAATTGATTTTATTGCATAAGGCTTTTAAAAGGGATCTTCAATTTAGTTCATTTTAATATGAGATCGGCAGTAAGGGTTGGGGTTTTTTTTTTTAACTTTTAATTTAATCGTAGTATTGTTAGCAACTAGCTTTGTTTTGCGTCGGTTCGGGTGGTACATTAGGGTGGTTCACAAACCTATGGTAAAAAAAAAAATTTGTCCTAGAGGTCACGGCGGTGGCTCATTTTTTTACCTTTATCCACCCTAATATACTGCCAAAATTTCAACTTCCTACTAAAATAAAAAGACGGTGCTCAAAGCTCAAATAGTTCTCCAGTTTTTGTCAATTTCAAGCGTTTTTCGGTTGAGCGGCAACATAAAAAATTCCGGATGTTTTGCTATCATTCTTGCTGATCCTTATGTTCAATGATTCCCTGAATCCTAATATGGCCACCCTTTTCCTCCATTCCCTCCCACTTTCCGAAAATAGCGCCCCCCTTCTCTCCAATTTTCATCAGATTTCGATAATTTCATAGACATTATTTGGAGGGGAAGGAAGCAGTATATTTACCATTAACAATTATTCTGTAGGGCTAGAGAGGTGAAAAGTTCAAATTCATAAACACTTTTCCCAAGTTAGGAGACTCATGGGGGTATTTTCCCCTCCTCTCCGCAAAATATTTAACATAACATATTATTTATATTAATTCCAGTTACGTTCGAGCGATCACCTTGAAGGGGGAAACGGAGATCATATTTAGATTCAGTGGGGCATTTTACATAAGAAACAGTGAGAATAGTGTCAGATACATTTGAAGTTCATTTTGTGCCGAGCAGTGTAGTTATACTGAAATTTGCTGGAAGTTTTTAATTAAAGACAAAATATTTAAACTTCTTGCTATGCAATTCAACTTTCTATGTATATTTATACATAGATTTTTTTTGAGAGAGAGATACTTTTAGTATTGAATATTTTATTGTCTCAGCAAGGATAAGTACTCAATTTGCTTCAACAGCATTTAAAAGAAACTGCTTATTGTCCTCATTATTGAAAAAAATTCTGTTAAATTCTTGAATTATTTGAACATTTCCCTCAGCAACGTTATTCACCATTATTTATTTATTTTTTCTTTTAATTCTGTGATTGATATTATATTTGCATGCGTTGGGGCGTAGGACGAAGAATGTTAGAAAATAATCTCTAATATCCATGTTTGAAAAAAATCCAATTGTTCTGTACTACACTTGTTATGTTTCACATATTTATTCTTGTAATAACTTGCTTTTCTTTCAACTAGAATTTGATGCGAAAAACTAAATCAAACTAATTAATTCACCAGAAAGGCGTCACAAGTACTTTAACAAAACTGTCCTAGTTGTTATTTCAATTTCCAGGTCGTTCATATCTTATAAGGTTTTTTCCAAGTTCAGATATTCCCAGAAGTTTTAATAGCATATGGAACATTTATTAATGTTCAATCTATTTGTTTTACTGTACAAAAAGGCGCTGAAATTGTAAAAAGTGTTGTACCTAGGTTTTTTCGCTCATGATTAAATGAAAAATCTCTTTTTTATATAGGAGCACAAATATTTTGAGGCATATAAGAGACTGGATTTTCTCAGGAAGGCTCCCTAATTGACTAATAATACCTCAAATATCTCTTTATAAACAGCAAGAGTGATCATAGATTTATCTATAGATTTATAAAAAGCTTACAGTGTTGAAGTTTCAAACTTGTTAAAGTATTTTTTAAGTTCTATGTGCAACATTTTTTTTTTTTTTTTGTTTAATTCTTTGCCAAACATTTTTTCACTTTAAAGTTATTAAAAAGAATAGAACTTGTGGGGAATATGATGACCAAAGCAAGCATGAAGTAAATATCTTTGCCTAAATTTCAGATTTGTTCTATGCCAGATTAGCTACTAGGGATGCACCGATAAGCAAATTGGCCGATTACCGATTACCGATTAATCGGCGAATGAGAATCGGCCGATAAATTGGCAGAGCCGATTAATGTTCGGGTTTATTATTTTTAATATTACCAATTTCACCCTCACTGTTTTTCAGCTTTCTAATACAATTCCGATTTTTAGAAATGGTTACTTATTTGTTTTTAACAAAAGATTTGTTTCTCTCCATTTTTCCATGTTAAATAATTTCAAAATTTTATCAACTTCCTTTGAATTTTTTTAAATATTTTTGTAAATAAAATTACATTAACACACAAGACATAATAGTTATTAAAATAAATGGGGGGAGGGGGGAGGAGCTGTGATGAACACTTTAATTTTGGGGTATTCTTAATTTAAATTTATTTTTCAACTATAAATAGCCATTTAATTCAAGACTTGTTCTTTGAAAATTATAGGTTATTTAAAAGCAATAAGCTAAAGAGAAAAATATCGAGATATGAAAAACGTTGCAACATTGTCTATAAGTGTAGATTTATTCAGAATAGGAATATTAAATTGTTAAATCATTTATATCAACTGAGAGGCAATTTATTATTATTATTATTATTTCTATTCATTCCTTGAGTTATTCGTTTTGTTTTTACTCATTACACTTTCGTAAAACGTTTAATTCTTGTGTTTGCAGTAAGTTATTTATTTCTTGTTTATAAATTTATTCATCGTAATAGCATGTTCAAAAATCGTTCAATTTGATTTAAAACATCTTTTCAGCCGGTTGATCAGCAAAATTTGACTGATTATAAATGAAATGAAATATTCATGTTTTTGAATTCCAACTTAAAATTTCAGGAATTTGCAGAGGGTTACCTTTTAATATTCCTATCAATTTTACATTTTCTATGAACTATTTGCTTTGTTTTTACTCTGTACACACTTTCATACTGTATGTTATAGTAAGGATTTCAGAAAATTACTTTTATTTACAATCAATAAAACAATTTATCGTAGTTTCTTGGTGAAGGTATACTTTAAAAGATAATATAAAAAAATAAAAAAGTTCGCCGATTAATCGGCAAGATTTTGCCGATTACTAGTAATCGGCAAAGTGGCCGATTATGGCCGATTAATCGGTGCATCCCTACTAGCTACAATAGTTTATTTTTTGCAATTAGTTTTTATAATTTAATTCATTCTTCTTGTGATACTCTTAGCATTACTAGTTTAAAACTTTAAATATTGGAAAAACTTTCTCTGCATCCCACTACTTTAAAAACATAAAAAACATTTTGCACAGCTCTTTCACAACTCTATTTAGGCAAGTGTAAGTTTTGAAAATCATAGCACAACATGTAGACAAGTAGTACTGCAATCTAGATTGTATGCTGCGATCTACTAAATAATTGATTGTATCAAAGATGTTGCTATATAGATTCAAACGATTAAGAAAGTTTCCCATTGGTTGAACTAATTTTTATGCATTGGAAAATGAGAATAATTGAAAAAAAATCTCTTCCAAAAAACTGGTCTCTTTAGCATGAAAAACTCAAAAATTGTGAAAATTACGAAAAAGCGTAAAAATGAAGGGTGTTTGAGCACCATCTTCCACTAAGAGTAGGGAGTTGAAATTTTAGGAGGGTGATCTTATGCATAAATGTAAAAAAAGTAGGGTGCGCCTTGGTCCGTAGCAAAAAAAAAAATTTTTTGAACCACCCTAGTGGTACATTGTGATTCATTTCAAATTTATCTTAGACTGAAGAAGATTCTTGAACTTTTGCACCAAATGCATGCCGGCAAGAAAACCACATATGTCGGACCGCCAAGAAAAATGTTGAAGGGAAAAAAAACATGCAAAGGAAATTTTGAAGAGAAAAAAAAAAAAAAAAAAAAACAGGCAAAGAAATAATATTAATGGGTAATTCCATGTAAATGTCAACCTAGACATGGTTTTTTCATCTTTCAATACATATATCTTGTGATACATCATTTTAAAGATAATTTTTCAAATTTTTAGAATTCAACATAAGTTTTCCCAAAATATTACTCCAAACCCCTGAAAAATGGCTGTAAAGATCACATATGCAGTTACCCAAAACATCGCATATTTTTCTAACTTTTCACATTCATATACAATTAAAAAAAATGCAAATAATGATGAATTTTTTTTAATTATTGAAGAATGATTCTTTTGCTTTACAGAAATGTATATATTTTTTTGTGTTGTCATAAAATTAATATTGCAAAGTTAATGGGTATTCAGTCTGGTTTACTTGTTATGTTAGTCACAAAAACATGAATTAATTCAGTTATTCCCTTCTAGAAAGAATTTTTTTTATATTTTTTCGCCTGATCTCTTCTATGGGATGGGTACAGTTAGATTGATAAGATTGTTCATAAAGAATTTCTTTTTTTCTGGCCATAGGACTTGTGACTAACATAACATCACTGTGTGTGACTAACATAACACGACTCTTTAAGAAATACTTAAATCTTAAGTAAACAATTTATTTTAGAAACAAATTAATTTATCGAACTTCTTATTTTAAAGAAATTAGTGTGACCATATATACTACAGTAATTTATTTTAAAAACAGTTCTTTTAATAGTAAACTTGGAGTCGAAATTTTAGGCTGTAATTTGCGACGCAAGTAAGCACTCGGCATACGAAGTCAACATCTTCAATGAAAGAATTTTAAATTATTTTATAGCTATATGCGGGATCGCTGTGCAATTAGTTTTTCTATGAACATATGGAGCTGCTGCTCACTTTAAAAACATATATGACCCTAACTGCCTCCAGCATCTACAGGTCATGGAGTTTTATGAAATTAGATCATGGAAAGTGCTCACATGTATAGCACAACGTATGGAGCAGCGTTTTACATGGGCAAACTTTGGAAATTATGCAAAGAAATTACTTCAGTAATAAAAAAACAAGAATTGAAGGTTGCTGCTTATTTTTGAGTGAAAGTGACTAGGCTGAAAAGAAAGAGCTAGACTTGTTGTTTGAAAATGGGAATCCCCTTATAAGTTTTTCGGTAATAATGATATGCTGTAAATATGGAGAAATTTAAAATTTGTTTATAAAAAATACAGGGAATGATATCCCAAGGAAAGAAAAAAAAAATTTTAAGAAATTGTGTAGAAGACGAAGCTGCTGATGATTTTGAAGTAGATTCTCCCGGACTGTTCCGAGATACAAAAACTAAGACAGTGGGTAATTTTATTGTGGTGGTATTTACCTCTTGTAAGGTTAAAAAGAAACATGGTAGGCACGTTTTAAACATGAATAAAAATGATTATAAAGTTCTCTTCGAGAGAAAAAGCTCTGAGGCAACCTTTGTGTTTCCCACAAATGAGAACAAATTTTGGATTTAAGGAATTCAAATTTCGAAAGTCTTGTCGCAAACATCTGTAAATTCCCGCAGACATTATTACTTTAAATACAAAATTGAACTGGAAATTTTGTTTACAGGTAAACATGCGTGTTAATCTTCAATAAAATCTTGTTTGCATTCTAATATTTGTATTAATATTACCTGTAATACACTTAAAGTTAAATGTGTAATCGTGCGTTATGTTAGTCACGTTATGTTAGTCACAGGCAAGTTTTATTAAAGTACTACTTTTTGCAATATTATTTAAAATATATGTCAAATTTAAAATTATTAATGTGAAAACATTTCACATAGATACTATCACGGGAAAAATAACAATTTTATGGTTTAGTTTTAGAGAATTGTGTTGATGAATTTGGTACAAAATTTTGAGGGTTGCAAATCTGTTATGTTAGTCACGTTGATCAAAATGTCCCCTAACCCCCAAAAATGAAAGTAATAATATTATTTTTTTTATATTAACTTGAACAACTCATCTATGCGGAGAAGAATAACACCTTGTTTTTGGTATTGTAACAAAAATAAGGCTCACACACAGAAAATAAGATTAAAAATTTATTCTAAATGTTATGTTAGTCACGATGGAATTACCCTAATGCAAAAACATGTGATATCTCCCCAAAAACAACAGTGTTGTAAAAAAATCCCCCGCCAAGAAAACCTTAAATACTCAGCCTTAAAAAGTTATGATATCGAGTTTTCCCGCCAAGTTTGTGAAAAACTACAACTAACCTGTATGTATTGTTTTTTTTAAATTGTTTTCAGTCCTGCCAGGCGGGAAGCTTTGTCTTGTGAGGTGGTTGCTTAATGAGTTAAAACTTCCCGCCTGACAGGACTGAAAACAATTTTAAAGAACTTCACAAACTTGGCGGGAAAACTCGATATCATAACTTTTTAAGGCTGAGTATTTAAGGTTTTCTTGGCGGGAGATTTTTTTACAACACTGTTGTTTTTGGGGAGATCCTAATTTTTTTAATATTTGGCCTTTCTATTACGAAAAAATTACCGACAACCACCGTTTTTGCACAAAAAGTAGCCCTTTGACCCACTCCCATTTCAATAATACTCCCCTCCTGAACCAGAAACTGGATCCATCCTCGACGTTATCGAACTTCATACGGAAGTTACTATTTTAAAGATTTTTTTTTTCACTGATATATAATACTAGCAGTACCCGCACGGCGATGCCCGTGCAAAAAAGTAAAGAAAGTCAACTGAATAAATTTAAATTCACTCCACCCTCTTAAGTAAAATTATTATATTCTTTAATTCAAATGTGCACCACGACCTTTTAAAATATATTGATGACACTTTTAATGCCATTTCAGTTTGTAGTGTTCAATGCGAGGATTATTTTAGTTTTAAAGACTTTTTTCTTCTTTTCGTGTGTGTGTGAGGAACTTATTTATTTTTAGCGAAATTTTTACGTTTCAATGGAACTTTTGACACAACTGTAGAGCCAAGATTTTCGAAAACTCTCAACGAACACAGCAATATTGCCCTTGAAATTTAATATAATTCACCGATTTAACCGTAATTTCAATGTAAAATTGGTCGCCAAATCTAAATTTATTAACACAGGGAACCGATTGTATCAGGTAGATCAGCTACAACCATTCTTCCATGATTTTAATGTGAACATTAAAAGGAAAGAAATATAATGTCTTTCGTACCATCTCTTTGAAGTGATTACAATCTAACAGTGACTCTCAAATAATGAAGATTTCGCTGGCCGAGAAGTTTGGAAAATTTCCCGGTTAACTGAATAGCGGTGTTACAGAAAATGTCAGAATGGAACTATTATTATTAAAAATTTAGTGATGGCGGCATTAAATATATGTTTTAAACATGCAATAAAATACGCTTTAAATTGCAAACAACTACTGTTCCTTCCCAGACCGTTTTATTTTTCTTTGAGTTGGAGAAAGTAGTGTTTCACTGGATGGGAGGTTTGGTAAATTTCCTGATTGTCGCCAAACTTTACGACGCCAAATGCGAAGAGGAACTGATAAGCCATCCCTAAATTTTTGACAATGATAGTTCCATTGTGACATTTTCGGGAACCCCGAATTTTGAGGAAGTCAACTTAATAAATTTAAATTCACTTTAACCTCCTCTGAAGAAAAAATATTATATCCTTTAGTTCAAATGCGCTCCACAACCTTTTAAAATCCACTTAAAGTCATGTTAAAGTTTAAATCAATTCGCCAAATAAATATAAGAGACAGAAAGTTAAGTAAGTAACAGGAGATATTAATTAATCAAATTGAATAAATTTTCAAGGCTTAAATCTATACGCAAATTTAAACCACAAAGTAACTTCAGGGACAAAAGAGCAGCTGATCAGGAAAATGGCTCTAGTGTTTCAGTGTTGCGTAGAGTTATGCCTTGAAAATTGACTAAATTTGATTAATTAATATCTCCTGTCGTAATTAACGGACAGAAACGTGCTAAAACTTTTCTTTTTCAGAAAAAAAAATCCTTTCCAACGATATATAATGTTTTGGGGTGGGGGGAGGTTTCCCCCCTCAATTATGGCGGATACACCAAAAATGAGACTAATTAATTAATTTAAAAATAACTAATTCGAAATTAAAAATTTGGGCTTCGAGGTGCACGAGGGCGGGGTACGTTCGAATTTTTGAGTCAAGTTTCAGGTCCGTAGGTGCTGTGGGGGCTTCTGGCCAGCGGTTACAAACGAACAAACAAACGAACAAACAAACAAACAAACACCGTCATCTTTATATATATAGATTTACTTCAACTGAACTCTGATCCAAAATTCCATGAATATCTATAGCTCAATGGTAACACTTATTACCATAGAGCTTTAATGTTTGTAGTATTACAGCTCAATGGTTGGAACCAAATAGTCTGTAAATCTTACATGAGTAAAACAATTTTTAGTGCTTTGCGAGACAGTCTCATGCCGCTAACAAATCCATGGCTTCTTTATTATTATTATTATTATTGGCTAAGGCCGTTTGTACCAGTGGTGTACACATGGCACCCCCACAGCCTCTACGGTGCGTGGGGGGGACGCACGAGGTTGGAGGACGTACAATCCAGAAAAAATAGCACTAAGTTACACTGAAAAATATTTTTTTTAATAATTAAATGTATATTTTCTCCAGAGGCAGTGTCCCTCCAAGGCTACTTCTGGGGAGAGGGGAGCATTTACAAATCGTGCAGGGCGGCGCACCTAAGTTTATGTACACTACTGATGTGCACTAAGATTTTAAGAGTCTTATCAAGGATTTATCCAAGAACTCTTAAAAGCATTTTCTTTCTATAACATGCCTCCCTGGCTTGGATAATTCCTTTATTACAACGGGTGACAAATACTTTTTTTCATCCTGGATTCCAGAAAATATTTCAAAAGCAAAAACAAAAAAAGAGAGAGAGGTTTTTTTTATTATTTCGTCGCTGATAAAAGGAAAATAATTTTTAAAACTACAGTGAACTCTCCCTTATGCGCCGGCCCAAGGGACCAACAGAAAAAGGAGCATGACTGAAAGAGACGCATAAGTAAACTAATTTATTTGAAGGTCTAAACGCAACATAAGTTCTAATGAGAGCATGAATAAGAATGTTTCTACAGAAAAGAAACATCACGGGACGCGGGAGCGTCCCGCCCCGCCAAGAAAACTAAATACAAGCCGCCAAGAAATTTCCGTCGCCAAGAAAAATGTAAAAGAGCGACTAAGGACTGATTACGCGAGTAACCAAACCGTGGTTTTCCCCCCTCTGTATCTCAGCCCCATAAAGATCCCTAGAGTTCATTTTTGGTATACTCAATCTCCAGCGGCCCCTGACGGCACGTACTAAAGCAAAACATCCAGGACCCTCAGGGGGATGGGTGATAAATGTTAAAAAATCGCTATTTTTCGCACTTTTTGAAAATTGTTTGACAGGGGTCCAGACTAAACGGTAACTCGGATTGAGGTCTGCTTTTGCACCCACATTTATTTTGTCCCAAAGCTCGGCATAGGGGGTTTTTCGACCCCCCACCCCTCCCCCCTCGTTTTTATTTTCCGTATCTTTTCTCCCCGGGGATCTTTAGTGTTGATTTTTGGTATGAATATTCTCGATGAGACATTGAGGACGTTTTCCCAAAATGTACCCCCCCCCCGGGTCATCGCAACCCGGAGTTATTAATGCTTAAAATTGGTCCGATTTCTATCTACTAGCTCTGTTCAACATCTGAGCATTTATGTTGTCATTGTTGGGCGACGAGGAAAGAAAACTCAATGATTTATAATTTCATCTGTTGCCAGTTTCTATTTGTTAACAAATAAAATATTTGTAATTGATTTTATTGCATAAGGCTTTTAAAAGGGATCTTCAATTTAGTTCATTTTAATATGAGATCGGCAGTAAGGGTTGGAGTTTTTTTTTTTTAACTTTTAATTTAATCGTAGTATTGTTAGTAACTAGCTTTGTTTTGCGTCGGTTCGGGTGGTACATTGTGATTCATTTCAAATTTATCTTAGACTGAAGAAGATCCTTGAACTTTTGCACCAAATGCATGCCGCCAAGAAAACCACATATGTCGGACCGCCAAGAAAAATGTTGAAGGGAAAAAAAACACGCAAAGGAAATTTTAAAGAGAAAAAAAAACAGGCAAAGAAATAATATTAATGCAAAAACAAGTGATATCTCCCCAAAAACAACAGTGTTGTAAAAAAATCCCCCGCCAAGAAAACCTTAAATACTCAGCCTTAAAAAGTTATGATATCGAGTTTTCCCGCCAAGTTTGTGCCAAACTACAACTAACCTGTATGTATAGTTCTTTTAAATTGTTTTCAGTCCTGCCAGGCGGGAAGTTTTTACTCATTAAGCATTATATATCCAAGGGGCCACTCTCTTAGGGTGAATCGTGACTAGACCCAAACCTATCGGCACTATTTCTCATTGAGGTCCGCTTCTAAGCTAACTTTTTGGCTAAATCTCGAATTACTTGTCAAAGTGTATGAATCTAGTGGAACGGAAAAACATTCGATTGTGCCACCTACCTTATTTGATTAGGGTCAAAAACGAATCCGCACCTGTTTCCAGATTCCCACTGAGGTCCAACTTTATAGATTCATCTTTGTATTACTTCTAGACATACAGGTGATACATTCAACGTG
Source organism: Uloborus plumipes (assembly GCA_038373865.1). NCBI lineage: Eukaryota > Metazoa > Arthropoda > Arachnida > Araneae > Uloboridae > Uloborus > Uloborus plumipes. The sequence goes on from JAXGGA010014675.1 coordinate 29,907, forward strand.
AAAACTGTCTATTGCCCATTGGAGCCACCAGCGCACTGAAGGAACACTTGCACCACAATTCGTTTTAATTCTACGCATTGGATTTTGAGTTAAAGTGGCCATGACAAATTGTTTTCATACAGACAGACATTTTTCCTAAATGGTCAAAATGAGTTCAGAACAACCTAAAAGTTTAAATCCATCAAAACTTGCACCTTTTTACCAAGTGTGTTGAATGTGGAGAAAAAATGTTAAAAAAAACACTAAATCTAATGTAAATGTTGAAATTCGAAATAAGAAAAAAAAAAAAAAAAGAAGCCGTTTTTAATTTTTTTCAAAATAAAACGCCGAATGATAAAATAAAGGGAAATGACATTTGGTATACATTTGACACAATAAACCGTGGACAAATTCTTTTATGAAAACAAAAAATTGTTTTGTTCGCTCTGAAACTTAATATCTCTCTGAAACAAAAGACAAAACGGAGGGATGTGTCACGCGACTTTTGGCAACGGATTCAACAAGGGACGCTTTCGAATACAAATAAACATCATGGAAATACAAATACAAATTGAAAACGCACCAGTCACGCACCAACCGTTATTCACATTTCAGAGTACCGCGGGAAAACTAACTTCACAGATTCCTTCACAGACAACAAAAGCCGCGTATCGTGTGTCGATGAAACTTTTGATGAGCTTTTAAATAAAGGTGTCGAACACGCGATGACGACGCTGATTCTGTCTCCATGGTAATCTGCTTGACAACAAACCGTTTCCACGTAACGAACCAATGTATTCTCTCCTCCTTAAGAAAAATCCCAGGAAGAAATCATGCTTTTCTTTTTCGGGCATGATTTCCTTCTGATTCCAAATATATTCCGTTAATGGTTCGATGGATCATTCACCAGATGACTCTGCGAACAGTCCCTCCCGCATGTGTGCCAGCAGAAGTCACATGAAGAGAAGTTTGCATCCCGTATTATAAGCCGACTGTCAAGGTGATTTTTCATCTCCGAGTTCAGCAGAGATTGTTTGTGTTCGAGTGAAAACGGTTCTATTTCAACAGGTGAGTATGTTTCTACTACATTTTAAGGGGTTATCCATAAATGGTGCCACACTTTTTTTCATTATTCTATCATTTCTCCACACAGAGGTGCCACCAGGCGCGGATCCAGCAACCTAATACAGATTAAAACTGTATTTTTGGCATCACATATATTTCCAAAAAGTTGCCTTTAAGCCCTAGTTTTACGCAAAAATTGCCCTTTGACTCCTTCTTTTCCGCAAATGACCCGCCCCCCCCTCCTGAACCAAAAGCTGGAATCGTTCTTTGGTGCCATCAAGGGAGCTCCGATGGGAAGTGTAAGTCGCTGTGGAAGTCAATGTGGTAAATGTGGACTTTCTAACTAACTAAGTTGCTGTGACTTTCTAAAAATTTTCTCATTCTTCAAATTTTACTTGACGATTCGGCAAAAGTTT
>JAXGGA010014676.1:0-31366 GCA_038373865.1 Uloborus plumipes
TGCGCAGACTATTTGATTCTACATAATTTTACTAACACTTGTCAGCGGCTTACTCGCTGGAATATTTAATTCGTCATTAAAAAAAATACTTCCACCCAAAAGATCTTGGTTTGCTGATAGCGTTATGACGTCAGTTAGAACAGATAAATCCCCTACGTTAGATTGACAACCATAGCAACAGCCTGTTGAGAGAGATTCCTTTTGTTTTTGCTGCTTATAAGAATGAAAGCAGATTGAGGGCAAAGATGTAAAACGCATAAGTACCGAGACAAAAAAAAACAATGACTTTCAATTTTTGTGACTGGATTCCTAAAAATGACGATACTTTTATGAGTATCATTAAAACTTTGGTCTTAGGTAATGTAAGTCATGTTCTTCTTCCGCATAACATTATATTTGATATTATACGGCTTTCATGTTGTCCCCTTCTTTTTTAATTTTTTTTTTTTTACTATTTTTGCTTTTAGTTTTCCTTACCGTGTTTTTTAAATTGTCCTTTTTTCCGTTATTATTTCTTCATTTAACTATTTTTTATTACTCTTTAAACTGCTTTGTACAGTTGCTCTTTAAACTTTTGCGTGTGTATTTTCTACTTAAACTGATGCACTAAAAGCTCATTATTTACGTTTTTCTTGACCAATATTTCTTTAAAAGAATTACATTTTCACAAAATTAAATCGGTGAGAGCAAAAACAACATCAGTCACAAAAATTCGAAAATTCTTTTTTTATGGAAACGAGCTGTGGGAGGCAAGATGCATGTTGATATCAAAAATCACATCAGTCAGGTTACTAATTTGAAAGATACGGGGCCTGTTATTTGAATGTTGACCGTAGAAACAATGCTAGAATTAAGACGTTTTTTTCCCCTCCTGAACAATTTGAAGTTCTTGACTGACGTTGTTTTTGCACTCACCGATTCAATTAATACAAGTGCTTGATGACGCTTGAGTTTGGCAATTCCAATTGCTTTTAAATATATATTTAACTTGACTGTACTTGATATATGTTTATTAATTTAATTAACATTCAAGTTAATAAACAATGACTAACCAGGGTCATTTGGGGCGAAAAGAAGCGTAATTTCACTCTTTCAACTTAAAAATATTCCCTTTCCTTCGCATGAATTGATACATAAAACTTTGCGCATTGTTTTCAAAACTACATTGTCTGAGAGTGACTAGGGGAAGACCGCCTATATTGGACCCCCTACGAACAGTAGGCTTGTGTCGCTAAATGTGAAGCGAAACGAAAATAAAAAATAGGCTATCATGAGCTAAATTTAATCAGGAACCACCTTAAGTACTTAAATTTTCTGTAAATATGAAAATTATTTTTAAAAAAAAATATCTTTGAAAAAGTTGCAAAAGTTCAATTTAGGAATATATGCGCTTATATTGAACCATGCGCTTCCTAAATTGGACTGCACCAGAAAATCATAGTATAATTTATTTTTGAACTATACAGCTTTTTCGCAAGATTATCAGCAGCATTTCTTTGGCTTAGGCCTCACTTTGGCAGTGTTAACAAACCCGCTGATGGCATTTCATACAATTAATCATGTTTTGTACTTCATCTCTGATAAATATTTCAATAACAGTTGTTTTGTGCGGTTTTTTGCTTCTTCTTGTGTGAATTTTTCTGTTCTATGCCTCTTTTATGTGGCGTTAGAAAAATTGCTGAAGTAGCCTTCCTTTTTATTCCTTCTATTTTTTAGGCAAAGGTGATATGTGAGCCGCCTTTACAAAATACCGAGCATGTAGCCTGTTCACTTTTAGTAGTTTCATCTAGCCTACTTACTTCTATCTTTGCTGCAACCAAATCAATGCCATTAAACAGATGTCAACAGGCCAAACTTCTGTTCTTTAGAATTAACTCACAGCATTTCCATGGCTTTGATTGCGGTTTATCCATACGAGTTAGCAAACAGTTCTCCTCTTCGATATTGTGCAATGGATCTCATTGGGTGCTCTTACGTCCATGTATCACATGCTACAATTTAAAATGTGTAGACAGAGGCTGAAAAAGGCCACATCTAAGGGCTATAGCTGGTGCATGGTGGGCTGGGAACGAATACATTATTATATCATTATTGTTAGCCAAGTTTATTGCATTTTTGTTTTTATGTAAAAGCTGGGTCTATCCATAAATAGAAGGACATTTTTTTTGCAATGCTTTGCCTAACGGTTTTGATAAACAGCTGTACAAATTGCGTGAATTATCGTTTGTGCCCCAACCTTTTTCTGAAAAAGCATACTGTACACCAGGGGGTGCTTTTACGGTAAGCTCATACATGGAACGTAATCTTTTGAAAATAAGCATGGGGCGAGGGGGAGGGGGGAGCCAGCCATTTTGATGCACTCATGCAGCAAGCAGCCATTGTTTTTCTACAGTGTTCAGTACTCATTATTACTTCAACTTGGTGTTTACCTTTATACGTCAAGATATTTTGAGGCTTTTGGACAGTGAAAAGGTCGGCTTCATCTACATTGGACATTATAGTAGCATCTAAATTGTTTCCATTTAAAATCTTTTCCAACCTATCGAAGAATTTCATATTTTTCTCGATGCAAAACCGACAAGTACAAATTTTGTTTAAGTTAATAACTATGTTTAGTAGCCTGAAACTGCAGCTTAATGAACGAAGTGAAAAATAACATACATTTTAATCGTGCGCCCAATGTTCCCGTCGCCCAAAAGTCCGTACGCCCAATGTTCCCGGTGCCCAAAAGTCCGTGCGCCCAATGTTCCCGGCGTCAAAAAGTCCGTGCGCCCAGAAGTCCTCGCGCCCATTGTTCTTGCGCCCATTGTTCCTGCGCCTTAAAGACCTCGCACCAAAACGCCGGCGCCCAATCTGCCGCGCCCAAACTTCCTGCTTCAACATTTTAAGAATGTTAGTTGCAGCTTTTAGAAAATTTGCTTGGTTCCAAAGTTTGAATAAGTATGCTAAATCAGTGTTAAATTGTGATTAAAATAAACTCATGTTTGTAAAAATTACAACACCATGAAGGACTTGCGCTAAAGGGCTGAAATTTTCAGCAAATACAAAGTAGGGTATGATATGCAAATGATTTCAATTTTAGACGCGTAGCGCAGGCGTACGCTGAGCAACGCACTCTGAATGCCGAATTTATCCAAATAAATAGACTGCAGCAGCAAGGCGTGTATGGTTATAGGTGGTTATCTGCTTGTGATAAACGTTAGATCAGACGTTGCTTATGCCTCTTCGACAAAAAAGAGCGAGGTTTCAACAACTTACGAAGTATGAACATGGGAGGATCATCGGCCTTCGTGAAGCTGGATTGTCTTATCGTGAAGTAGCCGCTCGTGTGCAGCGTAACAGTAGCACAGTGATGCGTGTTTGGAAGCAGTGGACGGATGAGTGTCGGAGAACTCGGAAATCCGGGAGTGGACTCCGAAATGTGACGCCAGCGCGCGATGACAGACACCTAATCCGCATGGTACTGACGGACCGTAGTTTCTTCTAGACAACTGGCAGCACAGTAGTCAACAGCTACAGGTGTTTCAATGTGTGCTTCATTAATTCGTAGACGTCTGCTGCAGCGTGGTCTGCGCGCAAGGACTCCTTTATACAGGATCCCGCTCACGCAAAACCATCACCGCCCGTGGCTACAATGGGCCAATCAGCATAAGGACTGGCGTGCTGATTGGCAGTATGTTGTGTTTTCTGACGAATTCCGATTTAATTTGTGGCACCATGATGGCCACATTCACGTCCGACGCTATGCCGGTGAACGCCACCTTCCAGAGTGCATTATCGAACGTTACAGTGAACGAACACCTGAAGTCATGGTATGGGGTGCCATATCATATCACGGACGATCTCAATTGTTACGAATTGTGGGTAACCTGAACAGCAACCGGTACATCAGTGAAGTTCTACAGCCCCAAGCTATCCCCTTCCTTCATGGCTTGCCTAGCGCTGTATTTCAGCAGGATAATGCCCGCCCTCATGTCGCTAGGACTGTTCAATCTTTCCTTGCATCGCAGCAGGTGCAGCTTCTTCCCCGGCCAGTGCATTCCCCGGATATGTCACCGAATTAATGTGTCTGGGATTTCGTTGGTCGGCGTCTCGTTCGTGATCCTCGTCTTGTTGCTTCCACAAACGAGCTTTGAGTATGCATACAAACAGTATGGAATGCTCTTGATCAGGCAGACATTAAAAATTTGTTTGACTCCATGCCACGTCGCGTAGCAGCACTTATTGCAGCGCGTGGTGGCGACACAAAATACTAATTTCAATATTATTTTATTGTCTGTTGGCTCTTTCTAAGTTTAATCATTTATTTGTACCATTATCACTCAGCTGTGTATTAAATTTCGTTCAATTATGACGATTCCTTCATGGTGTTGCAATTTTCACAAACATGAGTTTAATTCTAACAATGCTATTAAATTAGACCAGTCACTTATTTTATGGTACGATAAATGAAAAGTCTTGTTTAAAATCATAATCTTAAATGGGACCACCTGTCCAATATAGGAAAATTTTTTCGGTCCAATAAAGGAAAAGATGCCCTTTTTTGTTCTTCAATCTATAGCTCTGTCAAAAAGTTTCACAGTCGCACATGTAAGTACATAGATGTAATCCCTATTAAACACAAATTATAATACTGTTACAGCATTTTACCTCAGTTCACAAGTTTTAGTATTATCGTGCAAGAAACAAATCCACGAAATAAGATTTCGCACGTTTTCAACACAAATCAAGCCGTAACTCATGCAAGCCAGTTCGAAAACTGGTAAAACTTCATCATAATTGGTTTCATTCTTAAAGCTTTATATTGCCACCGATAGAATGTAGCATAGGTCTCTGTGCTAGGTTTTAAGCCCGAAGTACAATTTAAGCAGTGGTCCAATATAGGCGGTTTTCCCCTAAGTATGAAAAATTTGACCTTATGGTTATTTGATAGTGAAGGAAGTCATGTTTTATTTTACTCCAGCATGTTTCCTTTTGCCCAAGAAACTGGGCGATAAATGGAAACACCCTATTTATTTCCTAATGAGGTTGATATAGGTATATAAGCCTCGTACACCGAGATCAAAAGGCCATGGGATACTTTCCTAATGTCTGTTTACTTTCCCAGTAAAGTGCAACAACTCGACTTAACATGCACTCAATGAGTCGTCTGAAATGCCCTACAGAAATATTGAGCAATGAGCATGTTGCTGCTATAGACGTCCATTATTGCGAAAACATTGCTGGAGCATTTTATGCACTATCCAATTTTATGCACTAACCAACCTCTATATTATGTCCGATAAATGATCGAAGGAAGTCATATCGGGCGATTTAGGTGACCAAATCAGTTGCTGAACCTGTATACAATGTTCTTCAAGCAAATTGTGAATGGTTGTAGCTCGGCGATATGGCGCGTTGCTGTGCATAAAATTGCATTTTTTTTTAAACCGTAAAATGGCTAAAACCAGCTTGTGCATTGTCTCATTGACCACTCTAGTTAAAATCTACAATTAACTCTTATCAACTGAAATCTTGACTCAACTGATACGCCCACGGTTTTCAAGTCGTCTAGGGTCCAACCTATTACAGTCATAAGCCCAACAGGCGATGTTATGCTGGTTGTGAAGGCGCTCGAATTGATTCTCTGCAGTCATAATCTATTACAGTTAGATTTTACCGCACTTTTCCGACTGACAGAGCTGTTGTTATTACATACCACATTATTTCATGTGTTTTTTCCTCTCAGTGTGACATTTCTGTTAACACGGACACTTTTACACACATGTCACTGGTCTCTGTCATCAAGCGCAGGCCATCGACCACTGTATTATCCATTGCGCCAAGTTATGCTCCTTACATTAAGTATCTTTTGTCCTGTTTACACATCGTGGATATCAGAATGTTAAATTCTCAGAATCAGGGCTCGAAAATTATATTGCCCGACATGCCCAGGGCATGTAAAATTTCTGATCGGGCATGAATCTTCAACCCTTACATGCCCAGCTGGCCATGTAATTTTACGATCAAATATTTCTTTCCTAAACTTTGTTATTTCGTATTTTTGAAAAAAATTACCATATATGTTAAGATTGAAATAATTCTTAATTCAGATACAAAACTGCAAATTTAATATTTTGTCTGTTTAACATGTTGACTGCCCAAGTAGGAGATGATAATTTGTAGTATATCCTTTTAGCTGACAGAATAGAATTTGAGTTAGCTTATATGTGATTTGCTGTTTTCCTCCAGATTACAATTTGTCTTTTACAATGACATTAATATGGAAATTTGACTTCCGAGGAGATGAAAGTAAAGCTAATTGACAGGTACATTGTATTTAGCCCAGCTCATATGCTACGTATGTTTTGTAGCTTGGCAGTCAACGTCTTAACACTGTACGACAAATTCAAATGTTTTTATTTATAAACAGCAAAAATAAAACTGGGCAGGTAAAAATGTTATTTGGGCATGTACTTTTTAGACAAACATGCCCGGCAGGGCATGTAAAATTTTAAAGATTTTTCGAGCCCTGCTCAGAATGCTGATTTCTCTGAAATAGAATATATCAGGCGTATATCTTAAGCTAATATTTCGCGTTCTGAGTCAGAACCTTTTCATATGAACCACTTAAATACAAATGAAAGCGCTATCTGGGCACTGCTCATTTATACATCTTTACAGACCCCGTCATTTTGAATTTTCAGGGGGGGGGGGGAACAAAGGTTATTTACTCAATGCAAGTTCAAGCAAAAAACAGAAAAAACATGCATACATATTTGTAGAAACATTATTTTTTAATAGTCGGGGAAGGGAGAATTGACAACCCCCTTGAGCCCCTAAATGACGGATCTGCATTTGTGCTTGACGCTATTACCAACCGTATAATTACATCTTGCCATCCAGTGATTTTTGTCACCTCACTGTTTACATCTGTTACACTGTTTACTACTGCAGTTTCTTCTCTTACACCGATAGTTGTGTTGTCGTTGTGACACGCGTATAATAACTACAGGTCGTGAGTTTTAACAATTGCTTTAAAACTTTCAAACACTAAATGGTTGTGTGAAATCCTCTTTGTGTGATAAATTTTTAACCTGTTTCGCAGTTGTCAGTTTCTGTCTTTGTGTGCATGTAGCACGTCAGCATTGCCTTTGCGGCCAAATGTTCCTGCATAATTCTTACTTATACATTTATTTTTTTATATACAGAGAGAGAGAGATACGAAGATCTTAATACATTTTAAATTGTGCGATGTACATTATATATATAGCTAATTAAAATGCGCGACTCTTATACAAGGTATTATTTTTCGATATTATTTACTTTTCTAGAAAATATATTACAACCATTTAAACTTGCAGAATTAACAATCTTGTGTTTCTTTTCTTTTGATATTTTCTTCACGAATGTGTGTGAGATAATTCTTTATACGTTATATGCTTACTTGAATGCCTACCTGGTTATAATCTTCGCTTTGTGTAAGTTTTCAACTGCCTTTCTAATTTTCTATTACGACTAAGTTAAAATACTGAAAAGAGTTACCGTAATATATACTTATCTGCTTTCTTTATAGTCTTAGTTGTGTGAGTTTTCAAATTCATTATAACCAGAGCATAAATTAACTACGGATAAAAAAAATTTCTAGATGAAAAAATTTCATAAATTATGGTAAAGTATGACTTACATAGGCCCAACTTGTTTTTTTTTTTATATTACTTTAATTACTAGAAGTCTACTTAACTTCGGGAAAGCAAAACGTTTTTTCAATGCGTTCTTCATCTGACTCTAATACAGATAAGAGTTTCAGTAGTAATTTCAGTAATCTTACTAATGATACTGCTCTAACCACCTAATTTCCTAAAGTGTGTAAAAATGTGATGGACAGATTCATAACTGATAAATTAATATTTTTCTTAAAAAAAGATTGCAGACATGATTACTAGCTAAACTGATCAATTAAGCGGAATTTATTCAAATTGGTACACAAATGTCAAAATACAAAACTTTAACTATCAATTTTTGCAATAAAAATTAAAAACATTGCAAAACATATCTGGAAAAAAAATTAACTTAGCAATTACTCAAAGAAAAACAGAGGAAAACATGTGCTCTTTTAAAGTACATAATGAAAATGAAATTTCATCAGTCATATCTAAATGTCATGATTTATCATCATTTTCAGTATTACTCCAAAAATCATTGCGAAAATTCAAGCAATTAAAAACCACCCCAATTTGTTTCAACTATCTATAATGAAGAAGTAAATAAAGAATTCTTAGAACTTACCTAAAAAGCGGCCGCCAAGATCGGAGGACACTCAAGACTGAGAAGATTTAGAGGAGAGACGAGCGCCTGCGCATTTCGCGCTCGCTCTTCAAACCTTTCTGGATTTCATACTACAAAAAACTACGGCACAACATTCGTTTTCGCTGATGTAAATTTTTAAGTTTTTATTTTAAACAATTTGTATAACAAAAATCACTCATTCAAATGTACCTGTTTTATTTTATTTTTATTTTATTTTTTTGACAGCCGGCGATTTTGCTTTGCAAGATTAAATCAGCAAATTTGACCAGTAAGAGTCGTTTTAGTACTCCATGTCATGAAAAACAGCCATTTATGAACACGTAAAGAAACATTAACAAAAAAAAGTTTTAATTTGAAGCAAATGTACTAAAAATATTTCTTTCATAAAGCACAACCAAGCAATGTTTTTACTGCCAACTTAAGAAGGTTTTTTTTTTCTTCAAAGAGATTTTTGTGAAAAAATAATAATAATAATTATTGTTATTATTATTATAACAAAAATTTACAAGAAATATTAATTTCATCAGGGATAGACTTCCTGAATACTACAATGAGGTTTCTTACGTTATAATTATAAAATCATGTTAGCTGATTAGTTTGAATTCATTGCAGCATCTTTTGCTATTTTTTAATATGAGTAAAAACGCAGAACAAATTTTTTTTTTCATGCAATCTAATTTCATAATATTAAGTTCATTTTAAAGTATGCATGAAATAATTATTTTTTTCATTCGGTATTGTTATTTAGGGCAGTTTCTCTTAACTTTACCAGGCTCTGTGCCCCTTTTAACCACTGATGTGAGATCACGTCCCCACCCCTTCCGCCCGGCCACCACTGCTACATATAGTCAATACAAGTAGCACAATCATAAAATATTGGAACTTGAAGTTAGGAACTAGTTTGGAGAACTTAGTCTGTAGTTAGAGGAAAATGTAGATAAGTTCGTACACATAATTTCATATTACTGCTCAAAACTGTGGAGTCAAATTGCTCCACAATTTTCACCAGTGTTGTGGAGTCGAATTGCTGTTTAAGTGAAGGTCACTAACAATTTGAGAAAATGTATGCTATACATTAATTATTAATTCAGTTAGGAAAGCATGAAATCAAACATTAAAGGATTAATGCTAATAATGTTTAAATATCTTATAAATTGTTACAGGGAAGAATTATGCTCAAAAATAGACATTTTACTAATATGTCATACCGTTTAAAACGCATTTGATTAGAATGCATTTGTTATGAATGCGCAAAACCAAATATACAACGTCAATAATGAACTCTAACAAAAAAGTTTTTATTACAATTTGTTTAAACAAGAAGATTTTTTTAGAAACTACCGACGAATATATTATCACACACCATGACAAAACAAACAATCACAACGTCGTCTTGTTCACCACAATAAATTTTCAAGATCCTTTGCAGATGGGAGTAAAGCTTGACCGTGAAGAGATGGCGGGTGAGCTTGAATCGGAAACGGACCGCTTCACTTTATAATGGGTAGCATCAGAAAAATCACACAGGCAGTAAAAAGTTTAATGAACAAAGTAAGTAAAAATAAATTTTCTCGTTGATAATACCTATTTTAAAATGAAGCCGTCCGATTCCGCCTCAATGTCAGGTGCCATCTCTCCGCAGTCAAGCTTTAACTTATACACCGCCCTGTGCATTCCGTGAACAAGGCCGTGACCATTATGTGTTTAATTCATGCTTGATTTTTCTTTAAGATTCTCTACTTATTACTCCTCTTTCGGTTTCTTAGCAACTTAGCATTCTGGTTACTTTTTGTCACTTTACCTTTTGAAAACTCTTTTCTTTCCATTTTGAAAATGTATAGAAGGGAGTTCCTGCTGCCACAAGTCACCTAAGATAAATACTTTTAAATTTTTCCTGTTCAGAAAACAATTTTTAAAAAATCAAGTGCTCATTCACTTTAGAGTGTTCAATCAGTAGTCGGGCTACCCTATAGTGACTTGTAAAAATCTTTCATCTTTAAAAATGCTTTTAAGATATTTTGAAAGATTCTTCTCTGGAAAAATGTAACATTCTCCTAGTAGTCTATTTATTTGCTTTCAGGAAGAAAATAATTTTGTAAAAGAAACTTAATAAAGTATTATTCATGAAAATTTTTACGTAAAAGTGGTTCACGGATTTTGCTTTCATTGGAGTTGTAAGCAAAGTAAAGAAATTAATTTTGGAAATATTAACGTAAAAATGAAACAAAATTATTCATTGATAGGCTTACAGCATTTCCATTTTTAATGCCTGAGCTAAAGAATGATTTAAAAACCTCCAGAAAAAACTTTACGAAATAGATTCAAAAATAATTAATCCTACATGTTCTTGAAAGCATTTTCCTTGAACTTAAGTAACAGTTTCGTGGAGACTTTTATCTATTCTAAATATTGTAAGTATTGAGTTGAACTACAATTTAAAAGGGAAATAAAACGCTATACATTATTGGTACAAATTTAATAACTTTTTATCTATGTTTGGGTTATAACCACTGATGTAAAATTTTACCTGTTAGCAACTTGGATATAAGTTCTTTTAAAAAATTTTACACCTAAAAGTAATTGTTTAGCGAAACCATTAACAAATAAAAGTAAAATCAGTGGGAAGTTTCGCAACTCCTTCAAACTTAAATGAAAACCTCTTTCGAGAACAAAATATCTTGTCATATCTACGAATGTTGTAAAGCAAGTGCATCGTGCTCCTCTGGTAAGTGGACTTTCAACATTGACAACATTTACCTCTTTTTCCGGCAACAGACAAGAGTAATTTGCGTTGAATCAAATAGGGTCCCTTTTGTTGCCATTTTTTAAAATTATTCCAATTGAAATCTGCCTTTTCTAGTACCTAAAAAGGAGGTAAACGTTGCCGATATCAAAGGTCAACTTACCAGAGGAGCACTATAATCTGGCACGCTATGTATAGCTCGTAAAGGCTACTTACTTAACTAGCGATTGTCAAATAATATTTTCTCTGCAAATTGAACGATATTTGCTTATGATATAGGACAGGGGAGGCCAACCTTTTAAGAGAGAGTGCCACTATCTGGAGAAAAAAAGTTCAGCGTGCCACATTGTATTTTTCCAACAAACTGAAAATTTTTAAAAAGTTAAAAATAGATTTTATGTTGGCTGACTATGTAATTTTTATTCAAATGAAACATTTTTTTTCTCGCAAATCTGAGTAATTGAAATCTAAATGATAAGAAAGATAAAACAAGTCCGAACTTAAGAGTTATCATTAATAAACACTTTTATGGGTTCTGTCAGTTGACTTATGCTTAAAATAGAAACAAATAACATCGTTCTATTCTAAAAATTAAACAGTCTGTACTTAATGTGGTTTATGAGTCCAAGTCTTTAGTTTTATAATTAGTTCTTGAGAATCCTAAGAAGTTTAAGTGTTTTAAGTGCTATCAATTAATATTCAACGGTATTTAGATTTTTCTCCATTTATAACAAAAAATATTTGTTAGAAGAGTATTTTTAACCAAATCTACAACAGCATCAGACGACTAAAGTGTGTAAATGTGAAAAAAAAATTTGTTGGTACAAATTTCCATATAACAAGGATGACTTTCTGTTGAAGTAAGCTTTTATATTTGATTACCAACGTAAAAGGTCAGATGTTTCGATTTCAGAAGGGTATAGTAGTCTTAGTGTATTTGCAGAGAAATATACAAAGAAATTGAAAAGATCAGCATTTTTTTATGATCCTGAAAATCATCAAATCGAACACTGAATGAATACTTAAAATAGGTGTAAAATTTTCTCCATATAATATCATAGGCAAATTATTAAATTCGGGTTGATACTTTCAGTATTAATTTTTAATGTTTTATTCTTTTTTCTCCAAAGTAGAGAGAAAGAAACTGAAGTTTCATCATAAAAGAATGAAGATGGCCTGTACTGGTTTAGGAAACTGTTTTCTATACAATCTTAAATTTAAATTACTTAAACGCCGGATAATAAGAGATGACATAGCTAAATTCGTTTGCTATTCTTCATTCCTAAGTAGCAAATTCTCATTGCTTTTCTTCCAGATATTTTAAAAAACACACCCCCTAAAATTCTAAAATCTTATGACTATTTTTTCTTTGGATAGCTATCGCACATTTCAATGAATTAGTAACTTACCATACTGTTCTCTTTCTCCTGGGAAAAGTTCACAAGATATTCAGAGCTCTAAATCGTAGTTTGTTAATACAGTGAACTTAGAGGTTTCACCAACAGAGAAAAAGTCTCATTCCTTGGCATGGAGTTTGTGTTCGATAATGTGATGACACTTTTGAAGTTTTTTCCCCAAGTTATTTTCACGTAATCTTACAAAAACAATTTAAGGGTCTTCATTTGCTAAACCATACGGAATTTTGTACAATCTGGTTTCCTAACTTTAGTTGCAGATTTAACTTTTTTTTAAATTTCATCACGCACAGCTGAAACTATTGCAGATCAATAATCCATTCTGCTGCATCGAAAGTTTCTTTCGTGTCAAGCACAAATATGCTTTTCAAAGCAACATCTGTAGCGTCACAGCTTTCGTTGGATGTCCGAAGATAAGGCTAAGTACTTTGCAGTCTTGTAGTTCAGACAATTTTTAAGCTAGCCCTGACACTTAATCGTCATAATATCATTATATTTAGCAGTTTATGGGTTTTAGTTTTTATCAATATTTTTGAGATCGACATTTTTTCCTCAATTTTGGAATTTTTTTCAAAAAGTCTTCGCGTGCCACTGTTTCTGCCTTACCGTGCTACATTGTGGCACGCGTGCCGCGGGTTGGCCACCGCTGATATAGGATGTGCGTTGAAATGTTTTTCTTTTAACCCCCCCCCCTTCTAGAGGTTAATATTTAAACTCTTGCTCATCAACCTAAGAAAATCAGAAAAGGTTAAAAACACCAAAATGAGTTGGAGCATTCTTGTAAATAGTTACGTAATTCAGTAGTTCCCAACCTTTTTTTAGTCGTGGGCAGTGCCTCATATTTAGATGGATCTCGCAATCCAGGACATACGTACAATTTAAAGATGTTTGAATTTTCCTAGATAATATGAGAAAATACGAAAACAGAAAGAAACTTTCAAACCAAAACTTGTTGTCATCATTACTATATGCTTGTTTTATCCATAAGAATTTTCCATTTCTGTTTTTAGAAACCAATTTTTGACTATTGGTTTCACATTTTTGTTGCACAAGCTCTTAGTATCGAATAAAGATAATCGGTTGTTTGGGAAGGCTCCAGAACATAGTTTCAAATCCATAATATTGAACAGAACAACGGGCCATATGCATCTGTTTTGCGGGTCACATATGGCCCGCAGGCCATAGGTTAGACACCACTGAATTAATTCTGAAAGCTACAAAAGCAAAATTTTATTCTTATTCGAGCTCTAAAATGAATAAAAGAAAAACCATTATCGTTGATGAAATTCTGGTTGTAAAATTTATCTACTTGAATGATTGAATTTCATTGTTCAATAATACGTAACGAAACCATTTGCAAAATATTTCTAAGCAACACAGGTTGCTCATTTTCGTAATAACTGTCTTGTATACACTATTTATTGCAAAATAATAGACTAACAGGACATAAACTGCACTGAAATTTCTTATGCTAAGTACAATTTTCTATTTGTTCTATTTGTAAGTTACACAGAGCAACAAGGAAAACTTTTAAATACTTCTTGCTGATTCTTATGTAAGCTGATCCCCTAAATCCGAATATGACCACCGTCTTCTCCGATCACCCGCCACTTTGTGGAGATAGCTCATCTCTATTTTTTTTAATTTCGACATTTTCAGTCATTATTTTGATTTTGAGCTAAAGATAGTGTAATATTGACCTTTAACATTATCCTGAAGGGATATAGATGTGAAAAGCTCCAAAATGTAAACATTTGAAGCAAAAAAAACATCGAAAATTATATTTTTCCCGGGAGTTTGTTTTCACAATTTGTTCACTTATTTCTCGGCGTAAAACATACATTCCGGCCTTACTCCTCTGAGCCCCCCGTATAAAAGTATGTTCACATTGTAAAAAAAAATAATAATAAAAATCTTGGAAGCGTCACAGGTTGCATCCAAATCATATGACAGGTATCCAATAAAAATACTTCCGGTATTATTTATACATTTTTTAAGTTACATTTACAGATATACTTAAAGTTAAAATTAAATAGAGTATGTGTACAACATAGCATTAATGTATATTTATACGATGAACCACACTCATTATTAATTAAATTTTTACAAAAAAAAATCATTTTTTAATAGTAAAGCGAAATATTTGCCGTAATTTCTATGTTATTAGCTAAGGGCCGAATTCAAGTGAAACACCATTGCAATTGCTTCGAGGCGATCGCAAATTGCAATCGCTACTGGAAGTCGAATTACATTAGAATCGCATCTCGTAGCGATTGTAACCAAATTTGGGAATTTGCGATTGCATTGGTGAGTTGCGATTGTCCGTGTTTCCCTTGAATTCCTGCCTAAGTATAGCAAAAAATGTTATGTAAGGAAAATTAGTTTTTGTTTTTGCACCTGGGAAACAAAGCACTTTTTCTCCCTTTTAAAAGGAAAATAAATAATAGTTTTTTAGAAAGAGAAGAGCAACGCATTTCTTTCGCGAAGAAGAAGTCATTCATTGTGAAGAAAAATGTTTTACTGAAGAAGCAATAATTTTTCTTTTACTTAAAGCGAAATTAATAAAATCATACGTTGACAATCTGAAATGTAATTGCTAGCTCTGAAATGTAATTGCACTCTTTTCTTCTTCTTTAGATAAAGAGCAAAATTTCTTGCACATTTTAATTTAACCTTGATAAATCTGGAACTGCAACTTAAAAAATTGCTTTAGTAATGCAAGAATTTTGACTCTTACTATGTGCTTAAAAGTTTATATCTCGTGTCTTTATTGCATAGTTTATTTAATGACTTACAGCATTAAATTTCCGGTTTTTCTGAAAAGTCAAATGTCACCTAGATTAATGAGACAATATATTTTTTAAACAAAATCAAATGCTCTGTTTTTGTATAGAAAAGCCTCAGAAGCTCATTTTGATAAAGAACTATTGTAAGAAAATTCCCCAGAGGCATTTATAAAAAAGAAAAAAAAAAGACGAAGGACAAGGGAAAAAAAGAAGTTTTGTTGAACATATAGCAAATATAAAACGATGTTAGGTTTTTAATGTCTAAAAGCAATGATGAAACATAAAATATATCGAAATCTAAGTTATGACAAATGATATATTATGAGAGATGAATATGAAACCTAAATCTTCAAAGTATTAAACATTATTAGAGCAAATAATAATACTAAGAATTAATTTGAAATTCTGTTCCAAGTATTTTAAATTAAAAATAAGTATCAAAACACCTTACTTTCAACTCACGCTAAGGAAAATAATGAATTAATGTAACTACAAGGGTAAATTAACCTGACATATGTATTACTTATTCGTACTAATTTTAAATCTTCACCAAAGACTAACTAATACAGAACCGCAATGCTACAAGAATTCCAACTACTACAATTTTCCAAAATCCTACTTTGATGTTGATGTTAACTGTTAAATGATTAGAGATTAACTCCGGAAGTAGACAAACTCAATGAGAAATCCATTAAGGGACTGGTATACTCCCGAGTTCGTTTACTCATATGTTTCTATTGACACGGTAGAAAACTGAAGTCTGAAAAGGGTTATACTTTCGAAAATGACGTTTGCTTCTTTTTAACCTACTTTCTTACCAAAGTAAAAGCACAGGGGGAGAAATAAATCTTTAAAACAAAATAAAGTGATTAAATTCAAATTAAAGATTTAGAGTAAGTTTAATCTTTGGCTAAAAGAAGTATTGATAACGAAAAGAGTCAAAATACGTAAATTACAGTAGATCCCTGATTATTAGAAACTTTGTTAACGGGAATCTCGTTTAACCGAAGGCGGTTTTATTGAATTTTGTTTTCTATTACAATGCAAAAAATGATCTGTTGTTTTTACAGTAGAATACTTGCAGCCGAGGTATAATTTCATTCAAAATCAAAACCCCATACTTACAAACTTCGAGCAGAACAAGAATGCATGAAAAAAAGAAAAAAAATGGACGTGTTATCAACACTGCAAAAAATGAACTGTAGTTTTTAAAGTATAATACTGGGAGCCGACGTTCCAATTTGAAACTGTAAAATGCACAGTAAAAAACTGAAAAACTGGCGATTCTACCGTTTCTTACTGTAAATTTAGCAATTTTGCAGTTTATTGCTGTAAATTTTAGCTGTGTTATACTGTTAAAACAACAGTATAATACTGGCAGCAGAGATTCCTGTTTAAACCTGTAAAAAGCACTGTAATAAACTGTAAAATTACTAATTTCAGTTTATTACTGTAAAATTAGCCTTTTTACAGTTTATTACTATAAAGTTCGCAATTTTACAGTTTAATACTGTAAAATTAGCTAACTGGTATATTCCCGAGTTCGTTTACTCATATGTTTCTATTGACAGGGCAGAAAACTGAAGTTTGAAAAGGGTTAAACCTGTTCTTTCAAAAATGACGTTTGCTTCTTTTTAGCTTATTTTCTTATGAAAGTAAAAGCACAGAGTGAGAAAGAAATCTTTAAGACAAATAAAGTGATTAATGGTAAATTAAAGATTTAGAGTAGGTTTAATCTTTGACTAGAAAAAGTATTCATAACGAAAAGAGACAAAATACATAACTACAGTAAACCCTTGATTATTAGAAACTTTGTTAACCGGAATCTCGTTTAACCGAAGGCGGTTTTATTGAACTTTGTTTTCTAGTTTGAAAACGATATGAGTACAGGGTCATCGGAGACAACCGCTCGTACTGTGTGATTTTCTTAGGTCAAACCTTCCGCGTATTTACGCATGCGTCAATTCTTCTCTGATCTTACCAAAATAGGGGTGATAGGTAACATAACAATAAGGGGAAGAATAATAAGAAGCATCTTGAGCCTTATCAAACAACGTAGAACGATACTAATTTCAAATACATAGTTTAGTTGAACACAAAAGGATAGCAAAAATGCAAGTTTTAAATTGAAAACTTCGGAAAGTTCCCACGCACAGCATATCACTTTTTTTTAAGTGGAATGGTTCGCGAGTGCTAGGCGCGGTTTTCACGGACGGACATTACTGCAGTTTTTAAATGATCTTTGCATGTAAATTACTTCTGACCAGGGAACAGCATGAGTAATGTAATAATGAAATAAGTTTTTATAGATACCAATTCAAAAAGCATCTTGAGATATTTCCTTGGTGCAAATATAATTTGCCCCCGTCTCCTTGTTATAGAGATATAAGATCTTTAAGTCTGCCAAAATTTGAAAAAAGCGCCTAATTTAGACTTGGCTTGGAATTAATTACGCCATTTCACAGTCTGCATGTGAAGCTTGTTCTATCTGCAAATCATGTGATAAATGCCTGTCATTACTCACTGAATCGCACGAAATTTGGCGACTTCTGTTAAAAATTTCGGCAGACTTAAAGACATGAAATTTCGATAACGCGGTTACGTGTTCAAATGCGTTCTGCTCTGTAGATTGCTACATATTTAAAACTACTTAATTTCTGCTTATTTTTTTTTACATTAGTACGCTATCGTATAATTACCTGATGAGGACTTTCTTTTTGGACGGGGGGGGGGAGCTAGAATGGAGTTTCAAAACCACCAGTGCATTTTTGGGACGCTATAAATATTTTGGGGAGGGGGGGTTGTATGCCAATAAATTCTAAACCAATTGAATTTGTAAATAAAGCACTTTTTTTATAAAATAAGTATGTCTTTAAATACGAACTATCTATATTTAATAATAAAGTTGACTGCACATTATTAGTATGCAAAAACGAGTTGAATATAAATCGAATGCTTAATATTTAAGGGTTATAATATTTATTTCGTATTTTCTGACTTGCAACATTTACTGAATAAATTTATTTAAAGTAATTACAGTAATAAAATTTGAAATATCACATAAAGTGTTTATTTTGTAATTGTGTATTCATTCGAAATCAGCGTAAAAGTTTGTGCTGCGTTGCTTAACAATTTTTTTTTTCAGATTGAGAAGAGGATTTAAAAGATATTAACCATGAAGCGTCCCTTCAATGTTTGGTTTTCAATTTCAGCATTGTTCCATTTTTAATATTTCTAAAAAAGTAATCATAGGTACTTGAAGGAACCTTTTTTAAATGCCCGATCAACCCGTTGGAGATACTCCTGACTATTATTATTATTATTATTTATCTTTTGACAATGAATGTGCGTAAAATCATCTTTTGATTTAATTGCGATAAAGCTTTTTTTGAACTCTTCAAAACAGTTTCGCATTGGTTTTCTTAACTGAAATCGAAACTTATGGAAAACACACAGTATCAGAAATAAAATTTAAATCCTAAACAGTCAAAAAATTTTGATAGTGAATCTGTTCTCAACTTTTTTGTTCTTAATACCAAAATATTATACATAAAACAAGAAACATACACACACAAATAAGCATGTATATACATGTATTCTACATATAATAAGTTCCCTAATGCATTTCATTTTAATAATTTTTATTGATATAACGGCGCTTTCCATTTATTTTCCATGCAGCATCTTACCCCAAAGTTATCGTCAATGAAAAGTCGTCATCTTACCCCAAAATTGGTAGATGCCGAAATGCAAGCCTTTTAATTTTTACCAGCAAAAAAATTTTTTGTCAAAGCGAAATTTATTTTTTTCCAACCACAAAAGTCCATATCTTGTTGATAAATTGGTTGGTTAAAAAGAAAACATGTGTGCTATTTTATCTAAAATAAAGTTTAAAACTATGGTTTCTTCCCCTGATCTACCCGACAAGCTCAGTGTACAATTTTCAAATTGTATTTTCTTTTACTAATTCAACTTTCAATTTTTATTATTTGAGGCATTTTTGTTGTAAATAAGTTTTATTTTTTTCTCAGGTTTATTCCTAGATCCTTTATAAACAATGCATTTGACTTCTATAAATATCCTAATTTAAAATATTGATGGCTGCAAATAAGACATCTAACAAATGAGGAAGTGACTCTGATATTATTTACGAATAAATGTTTTCTTTCTACTTGAAAATTTGTTTCTATTGTGAATTAAATTTTTAACAAATGGAAAAGAAAAGTGAATGATGCATGCAGGAGATTTGATAAAATCTGGGGGAAAGAAATAGTAAATGATACACGAAAAAAAAAGCACTTTTAAAGCTTCTCGTTAAATGTTAAAACGTTTACTTTTATCATAAGTATCTACTGCGATCATTTTCTAAGCAAATGTTTTGTCTCGAAACTACATTACACGCAAAAAAGAACTTCCTTTTGTTGAATTTAGAAAATGACTTTTCATTTTAAAAAGTGAACTTTCTGAAGGAAAAAAACATCAGGTTGACTGCAAAACTATCCGTCTGACTTAAAAAAAGTATTATACTGAAATAAAGCCATTCGTACCCAATTCGTCAAACAATAATATTTCGCAATAAAGTTTCGCTTTTTAAGATGAATTGAAACTAAGATGACACTGAAAATGTTGCAGTAGAAAAATAATGCTGTATTAGCTTTATGCACCAAATACGAGGTATTAAGTTGTAGAAATCATAAAGAATTGCCGGACAGTTCGAATATTTTAATTTTGTTCCTCATAAATCATATTTTCAACTCAACAAAATGATCATTAAAGATACCAATTAAAATGTTAGCAAATGAAGAAAATTAAATTATAATTCATCAACAAATTAAGTTTGTCCTTTAAAAAATCAATACATTTTCCTTTCAAATCGTTTTTACACTCCATCTCATTACAAAAAATCGCAGACGTGTTCAAAAATGTTGCACACGGTAATTGACTTGAAATGAAAAGGAAATTCAAAATTTAAGCTTCTAATTGCTGCAAGAGTTTGAATTCAAAGCGCGTGATGTAACGAAGTATTTTTACTGTCTTTCAGAAAAAAATGTTAGAGTAGCAATTATTGTACAACTTTATGTGACAAGTAGAATCGAGGATTATCATAACTCAATGAAATCGCTTTCTAGTATGTTTACAAGGATAAAAATTCAAAACAGTGCTACAACTGCCTATTTTCAATTGCATTTCTTTCTTTACACTAATAAATGATAAGTAGTGTCTAATAATTGAAATACGGAACCAAATATACAATTCCATTATTCGTTTTTTTTTTTTTTTTTTGGATTTTTTTTTCTTTTTTTAACACAAGACCGGAATACCTATGGTAGAAATTTTAACAAATACTTTTTTAGAAGGGACAGAAGAATTTGACAAGTAAGTGGTAGAACAGTAAAACATTGTTGTGTGCGCCGAAAAAATTTTTTTTTGATATAAGATTTCCAATAGTGCGGAAAAGTTGCCTTATGTTATTGTTCCTATGTGTGCTAAATTATGTTGACCTCACTTAATATATGCAGTTGCTTCTGGGGCCGTTTATTGTATAAAATTTTTTAGCTTTTACTATTTTTTTATATAAGAAATGGGATTCTTTAGTTCTAATAGCACCAAAAAGTTACCATACGGTATCCTTAGATAGTGCGCAAACTTTTATTTATGTGATTTAATGGCTTCATATACTCTGGGGTTGTACACTATACAAAATTCGTTAATTTTATCAGGGGGGGGGTTAATACTTTTTATTTTTTGAAAGAAAAAATTATATTCTGTTGTTCCCATTATGCCAAATAATTTCCGTATGGCCTTCTAAGAGTGTATTTATTTATATTTAAATTGAGTATATCTAAAGAAGGGGTTGCGTGTCTTACCGGATAAAGTATGTAACATTTTAGTAGGAAATACTTTTTTGTAAATGTATCCATTAACGAGATATCTACTTACATTTTAAATGTGTATGACAGAAAATTATAAAGCGGAATACAAAACAATTGTGTCTGTGAAATTCATTAAAAGCCGTTAGGCACATTTTTTGCTTTTACATATCAATTAAAATTGAACAAACATAATAGAGTCGATTAAGATCAATTTCGGTCAAATAAGAAAAAAATATATAAGTTGAAAAAAAATGGAAACACTTAATGGGCATCGTCTATTTGAAGTTTGTTGAGGGAGAAACATTATCATTTCATACTCAGTTATAATTCTAAGATGACTTACATCGAACTAATAAAACGTGTAGACATTTCTATTCTTTCTATCAAATTTAGCAGTATTTTTTTCATTTGTATCATATTCTAAAATTAGAACTTCGTAATACTTTATATTTTTATTTGATGGCAAGTTTCACAAATACATAGTTATCAGCTTTTGTAGCTAAAGAATCAATTACTTCTAGGTCTGTATCATTATCCTTCATTTCATCTTAGAAATTGCTTCATCAGAATTGCTTTTCATTTTGAAATCATCATTATTATGAGGGGACCCACTTTCCCCATAGTGAGGGGACCCACTTACCCTAATAGGAAAAAACTACGGGGTAAGTGGGACCCCGCCCCTTAAACACTTATTAATAATACTTTGCGTAAAAATTCCTATTGCAATGTCTACTTCATATTAAACTCTACAAGAAAACTTAACGAACATATAAAACATAATGAAAACTAACTTTGAAACTCTTCTTTGAAAAATGCTGCTTGAACTCGCAAAAAAAAAAAAAAAATTCGATTTTTTTTTTTTTTTTGGCATAAGTTATCTGATCTAAAAAAAAAAATGTCCATGAAACCCAAATGTATGCAAAACCAATAACTGTGATGAAATATAACGTGATCAGTATAAAAAAGTATAAAAACCATATGCGTATTTCAATTTTAAGGGGGGTGGCGCACTTACCCCGGTGGCCCACTTACCCGAACTAGCCCTAGATGAGAACTTGGCGGACATTGTAACCACGACATATTTAACGTGCTTCGGTCACCATCAGCGAAAAAAGAGGAACTTCTATCCGGCTGGCATCGAATACGCAACCCTCCAATTGAATCGTTTATTTCGAAAAGGTAACATCTCTATTTTGATCTCCTCTGTCTCTTTAGAAAATTAAACAGCGCACGGTTATATTTTTGAATGTCATAATCAATGAAAAAATGCCTTTAGTTAAGTACACAATTACTGCAATAATTTACCAAATAACCATTGATTATGACATTCAAAAATATAACCGTGCGCTGTTTAATTTTCTAAAGAGACAGAGGAGATCAAAATAGAGATGTTACCTTTTCAAAATAAACGATTCAATTACAAATCCAGTTCCTCATCAACCAGACCACCACGGCCATAAATACCAGTTATTATAAGGTAATTTCAAAAAAAAAAAACAATATATATAAAATCTTGTGTGCCATTATTAAAAAAAATATACGATTTAATGTTAATTTGTGATATCTCCTAATGTCCTTAGGTTATGCATGCCTTTTAAATATTTAACTTTTATAATTATATATATCACGTATTTCAATCTCATTTATAATTGGACTCTCACTTACAGTACTTAAAATTCAATTTGCTGAAAAAGCTCTTTTAAAATTTTAAAGAGCTCAGCAAATTAACTTGAAGTGAGAGATTAACAAGAGGTATTTTTAACCGTGTAAACTTCTAATTCTGGATCAACATAGACTCTTAAGAAAATACTCTAGATTTATTAAAAGACGACGTGGCTGGAATGTGGGCAAATAGTTCTCCCTGTCTGACACAATTACATCTGTGCAATTGTGATCTGAAAACATACAAATGATGTTTGCCTCTCTAACTATTCTCAAACTTCTTGGAGAAACCATGCAGGTGCATGTTATATTTGATTTCCTCACACTAGTTTTGTGAACATTAAGTTCAATTAAATAATTCTGCGTTGAATATTTTATTCATTGCCACGAATAATTGGGTTTCGCACTCGACGCTTTGCATTGAGTTAATATTCATTGTGAGAATAAGAGCAATTACTTCAGGAAAGCAAAGAATGAATTTTCTAAAGAACTCAATCTTCAAGTGCAGCTTTAAAGTGCAATTAAATAGGTGGTGCGCACATTTAGCTACCTTCTAAATGAAAAAATATATATCTATGACTATAATTTCGGTAAAATACTCTATGAGATTAAAATGGAATTTTGATTTGGATTTATATCAATTTTAGGCACAACTTTTGTTTTCTAATGGAGAGGAAAAGATAGAAGAGAGAAAGAAATTATTGTATCAATAGAAAGCTCCTTTTTTCGGAACAAAAAAAAGTTTGTTCAAAATCTCTACATTAATCAAAACGGGAACAAGTTTTTTTTTTAATCAACTGATTAGGCTAACTCCATACATAAAACAGCTGAGCTATAACTCTCATTGCAAAAAGGGCCTTAAGGATAGGACCCATAGAGTTTTCACTTCACTAGAATGCGTGCTCCTTTATCCGCAAGGCAGAAACTAATTGTCAACATAAGAAAATGCTGATCAAATCTGTATTTCCAAGCCAGGCTAAGGTAAGTAACACGATCCCTACTTTGCAGGAGAGTCAAAAAAAAAAAGTTTGCCAAGTGTATACAAAGGTTAGAACTCGCGCTGTTTTAACACTTCTAAATAATTATGAAATGGAATTTAGTTGATATGACTCAATTTTGATTAGAATTTAGCGTAAACTGCAGTAATAGCCTAAAAATACCATTTTTGGACTTTTGGCGCAGAAGTACAGAATAAGGGGGGGGGGCAGAATTGAGACAGTAAGAAGCAAAGGGATGTAAGTGCCAAAATTAAAAATTTTGAACTTACCAGTACAAATTTTTGGAGAGCTTCGCCTCTGTTTTGGGAGATATATAATAGGGGATGTGGGAAAAGTAAAATGGTGAAATATTTACTGTTTTTAACGCTATTTATCTGGTAATATTTGACTATATAGTAACAAATGTAGTCCACATCGGTCATTAAAATGTTACCTTTGAAGCTTAATAGATGTGATAACAAAAGTAGTTTTCAAAAATTGCTGATTATCGCTATAATAATGGCGTTCATGCCAGTTCCATTCAGCAAAAAAAAAACTATCCACATTTAAGCATTTATTTTTAAGAAATATAAAAACTTCAATGAAATATTTAAAGGTAAAAGCTTCAATAAAACATTGAAAGATTAAATCGTTCAATGCAAACATTGCTAAGATGATGACAAGCCAGTTGTTGTTCATTCACCGCGTTAATTTTTATTGCTTTGACCTGCAAGAAAATCACTCAGATTACTTTATTTTACATTCATTGAGTTTGCTCATTTGCATATAATTTTCGGTCGCCATCATGCTCATTTTGTAATATTTGCTGTAAGTCAAAAAAATTTTTTGTTAAAATAAAATGATAATTCTTTGTCATTAATATGTTAAACACTAACTGCGACCTACGAATATTCTGTGTAACCTTTATCTATTCATTATTAAGCTTATTTTTACTTATTTAATTAAATTGTTCTGTTAAATTAGTGAAGTGCATGCCGAGCGAAGTAAATGGGGCTAACTTAAATTTTTCTTTTCAATTACTTATTCAATCATTTATTTAATCATTTACGTATTCCTTTACTAATTAATTCATTTACATTCCTTAACTTAATAACTCACTTGTTTATTCATTCATTCATTTATTTTCTTTTGCTTTCACTATTTTTTCACTCATTCATTTTTTCTTATATATTATTTATTTATTAGTTTTTGTTTCATTATATATCCATTTGTTCATTTTTTCTTCTATTTGCTCACTTATTTGATTAAAAATATTTTAATAATCAAATAAAAAAACATTTCATTTGTTGCATATTTATTTTTATCTATGCCCACATATAAGAAAAAGTGATTTTTTTTAAAGCAAAAATTCACTACCTAGTGCTATCCTCCAATATGCATCCTGTCTTTCATGGGAATTAAAAAAAAAAAAAACTTCTCAAGTAGTAGTAAAGATGATTTTAAAATTATTTTTGCCTGCTAAAAGGTTTTTATTCACACCAATACCATTTGTTTTAAAAAAGAGAGTGAACCTATCATTTAGAAGCACATTGTAAATTCACGGATGGTTATTAAGGTGTGTATTGTCCAAGAGCAGTGTACTTTTTTTCCGTATTTAAAGCCATATTACACTCATAAACTTCTCGTTATAAAACAAGATTTGTATTTTAATTTTAAATTTATATAGCGAAGAAACTAGGCAACGAAAAGAATTAAAATGTACTTGTTTGACATTTAAAGTTCTTTGAAATTTAATTTTACTCTAATAGCAGTCTAGGAGTAAAACTTCGACCGAAAAAAGTACATAATGTCTAATGAGAGACGCATTAAGTTCTTAATTATCAAGGAAGAAATGTTTTACTTCGAAGCAAAATAATTCTTCCTTCACCAAATTTACTTATCCTCTCTTTTGAACAATTTACTTAAACGTTTGTAGTCTGCTCTAATCTGAATTTCTTTAGTTCAAATAGAATTTATTTTTCACATTTCTTTTAAGCTGTAGTTGGGGAGAATAAAACGTGTTTTGCCAGATTTAACATTTAATTGCTACTTTTGCAGCGAAGGCAGTTAGTTGTGTTTACCAAAGAAATTCGCTAAAACTTGTACAAAAGTGGTATGCATACTTTTTAAAACTAAAACCTGCTCCAATGGAATAAATACACTTCAGCTCATAAAATGTATTAGAGTAATATATAATTCTAAAACATACGATATGCATGTTACATTATCATCAAATTAAAGTGATAACATTACCATCTAAATTTATTTTTTTCCATTAACATCTAAATTAATATTCTCACAGTCCTCCATTCCTAAAATTAACATTAAAATCTTTTTTCATTGCTTTATTGAAAATTCTAAGAGCAGAATCATACTTCTAGGTAAATAGTCTACTTGAATTTTCAAGTTTAAGCTGATGACTAATTTAATGTAGTGGTTTTTAATATACATACAACAATAAATTTGATTGAGCCGAAACGCTCTTTTAGAACCTGAATTCAAAAACATAAAATATTCAGTTTTACAGCTAAGCCAATGGCACATAGTCAATTATTATTCAAAGACAGAATTTTTATTTTTTGGTTAATTTTATATAATTGGTTTGCGCAATTTATCTATCGTGTCTGATTTTATGCATTTTGTACAGTTTATTATGTATTTCATTTCTTCAGCAAACACTTCAAGTGCTATTCTCTCGAGGTATGTACAGTAAAACCCTCTAGAGAGGACACTAACGGAATAAACATTTTTGTCCATGACAGAAGGATATCCACAATACTGGGGTTTAATAATTGCATTTATTTATTTCATTTTTTAATTTATTTTTTACTCTCAACACGAAATTCTTTATATTAACACATTTACATTTGCATAACTTTTTAATTTGCAGATTTTTTTTTCTTTTTTGTAATATAAGGTAGATTGGGGGTAGACGCCGTATTGGGAAAAGTGCCATGTCGTGTGTTTCACCCACAAGCATCAACAAAAACAGCTAGCCAGTCAGTTAAAATGAAGGAGCATGCACATTGAAAGTATACTTAAGTTGGTTTTTATTTACCGCCGGTTTAAAGAGTCTTTTAAGTGTTTCGTCATTTTTACCGCTGTGCTGAATACCTGAATTATTAGCAATACACCGCCAACTCGTTCATTTCGATCCATGGACTGCAGTTTCGGGCTTATTATGCCCTCATCAGTATGGAATACGAAAGTGAACGAGTTGGAGGCAAAAATCCTCTTATAGAGCAAAGAGAGCCGGAAAAAAAACTGGTAGCTAATGTGAAATTAGAATACCAGTGAGCGACCGCACATGGGAACGGTACAACTCGTAAATTTTAAGGCAGAGCTTGGGTATAAAGGAGTGAGTAACCGCCCCTAAGCAAGGGCTAAGGCAGGAACGTGCAATGCACCGCCAACTCGTTCATTTCGATCCATGGACTGCAGCTTCGGGCTTATTATGCTCTCATCAGCATGGAATACGAAAGTGAACGAGTTGGAGGCAAAAATCCTCTTATAGAGCAAAGAGAGCCGAAAAAAAAAATCGACGAGTTGTACCGTTCCCATGTGCGGTCGCTCACTGGTATTCTAATTTCACATTAGCTACCAGTTTTTTTTTCCGGCTCTCTTTGCTCTATAAGAGGATTTTTGCCTCCAACTCGTTCACTTTCGTATTCCATACTGATGAGGGCATAATAAGCCCGAAACTGCAGTCCATGGATCGAAATGAACAAGTTGGCGGTGCATTGCACGTTCCTGCCTTAGCCCTTGCTTAGGGGCGGTTACTCACTGCTTTATACCTGAATTATTGTTAAATGCCTTTGACTTAATTTTCTTTTGAAGAAGATGCCGTAGCTTTTCGACACACCCTAAAGAAAACAATGATCCTATTCGAAACATAGACCTAGAAAACTGCACCAGACCGTCGGAAAAAATATAATTCGACGAAATCAATTGTATGCAGCAGCTAGCGTAAAAACATCGTGTGCGTCATCTTTCCCTTACGGCATCTTCCCCAGCAGTATGGGGAAAATGCCAATAGGCAAGGGTTTTTTCATCATTAACTTTCAGTGGTAAAAAATTGCTTTTCAAAGCGAAACCTATTTTTTACCGATCATAAAAGTCCATATTTTAAGATAAATTTGATTCTTAAAAATAAAACCAATGACTTATTTTATATAAAATAAAGCCAAAAACTACGACGTCTTCCCCCAATCTACCTCATATATAATAATCAACGTTATTTCATACTGTTATATTACATCAATTTACGTTTTTGAACATCGCTTGATGCACTAACGTCAGTAGAATTAGAGATTTATCATGGTCTTAAAATTTCACTCTGACATACCATTTTTTGAATCAAAGGCGATGAAAGCAACTTGCTTTTTTTGCAGTTTTAATCTCAGCCAAAACATCAATCGTTTTGAGCAATTTTCTTCTAGCTTTAACATCTCTCGTCTTATTGAATGCTTAAAATCTGTAATGAGTTTTGAAGGATTAATTTCAGCATCCATACGTTGACAGTTCGACCTTGAGTTAGCTAACAAGGTCTCTATTTTTTTTTAACGACTGTCTTTTAAATGGGAAGTAGCAGTCTCTTTTCTTTAGCCAACTTTTTATCCAAAGTCACAAACCAATCTGACATAGTACTGGATCACTAGGCTCTAGGGTTGACATCTAGGCTCTTTAATTTGAATGCCGTCAACTGGTAAATGCTTTAATTTAATGGTGTCCGTAGTAGAGAGGTTTCTAAAACATTAGGCTTAATATTGAAGAATTAAAAACTGTCAGTATAAAAGGATATCTGTTAGGAGGGATTTTGCTGTATTTGATAATATTTAATGAGTACTTTGAATGTACACCCTTGGGAATTTTTCTTGTAATACTCTCATATAATTTTTTCAAGAATACTAACTAGGGGCTCATTCCACGTCAAATCGCCTAATTTAAATAGTCGGCCGTGCCGTCATGTCTCGTATTTTGTTCAATATTTTTTTACGGATAGATACCTATGAGATAAACTCAAATTAATTTTTTTAGATTTTTTGAATAAAAATTTAGGGTTGTAGAATTTTTTGAAATTTTGATTTTTTTAGAATTTTTGCTTTTTTATTTTTGGTATGCATTTTGAAAAAGCTCTATAACTTCCTCATTTTTCATTCAGTTAAGCCAGTTTAAGTATCATTTTAAAGCTAATTATTTTCTCCTTCAATATTAGTGACAAAAATGAGATTGTGAAAAGTAGAATTTTGCCAATGGTCGTCTGAAGTCAGATTTTGTGTTTTTTCGATTGGTATGTTCAATAGGTCATATCTCCGGAGTACCAACTAAGAACTGCCCAATTTTTTTTTCTGTGATGACAACATCATATACTTTTTATGCATAAAGAATTAGGAGGGTGTTTTTTGTTGTTTTGGAATAAAAAATTCAAGTGTGTTTTTTCAGTTGGTATGATCAATAGGTCATATCTCCGGAAAACCAGTTAACAACTGCGCCATTTTTTTTTTTCCATAATGAAAACATCATGATGTTTTTATGATCAAGAAATTAGAACGAAGTTTTTTTGTTATTTTGAAATAAAAATATAACATGTTTTTTTCAAAAAACTTTACTTTAAAATCAACTTTTGAAATTTAAATTTGAGATTCACTCAGCAGCACACGTCACAAGCAGATGAAAATGTATCCTATTTATTACATTCAAATACTTGATGGTAGTTTTATATTGTTCTATTGCTTGCATGCTTTGGTAGTGAAAAGTCGCTGCAGAATTATTTTACTCTTCAGTAATTATTTGCTAGCCACTTCATCAACCGATAGGAATTACGATAAAGTAAACTGAAATGTCTTTAAATATACTTTCATTCATAGTTTGACAAAAAAAGACTCGCGAGCTCTTGGTGGTTGGAAAAAATTTATATTTGGTTTCCATTATTCTGAAATCTACGTAACATTTTATAATTTGTTATCAAATGAAAGCATAAAAAATTCATGAATAACAATCTTTATTTCTACGATGTTCCGACAATGGCAACAAAAGGTTTTTCAAACACAGAAACCTTCTTCACTAATATACTCTTCGTGTCTAATGGCTTGAAGAAGTAATTCTCTCTGCTGCCTACTATTATTAAGGCTCTTTCATATCTTTGCTTTAAAAAATCTTCATTTGCAACCACTTCCACTGCTGTAACGAAAAACATCTATATCCCCTTTATGTTTTGAGAGGCAAATTGAAATAGATCATGTGCATTTAAAATCTGTCCTTCAAGAGTTCTTTGAAGACTTGCTCTTATTGCAAGCCGTTTTATTGTGCCCCCTACTCCATCGCATGCATTCTTGCAAGGACTCGTGGCAAAGAAATGCCATTCAGCTGCTATATCGTGGTCTTCCTTGTGATAGCATAGTTTTTTTTTTTTTTTTTTTTTTAATTTTACGGAGCTTTTAAACTTGTCGAAAACTTGATTTTCAAAAAAATTTGTTTCAAAAATTCAATATATTTTTTAAATTTCAGAACAACAAAAAACACCCTTCTAATATCTTGATCATAAAAAACATTATGATGTTTTCATCATAGAAAAAAAATTGGCGCAGTTGTTAACTGGTAATCCGGAGATATGACCTATTGATCATACCAACTGAAAAAACACGTTTGATTTTTTTATTCCAAAACTACAAAAAGCACCCTCCCAATTTTTTATACATAAAAAGGGTATGATGTTGTCATAACAGAAAAAAAGTGGCGTGCAGTTCTTAGTTGGTAGTCCGGAGATATGACCTATTGATCATACCAACTGAAAAAACACACTTGAATTTTTTATTCCAAAACAACGAAAAACACCCTCCTAACTATTTATACATAAAAAGTATATGATGTTGTCATTACTGAAAAAAAAATTGGGTAGTTCTTAGTTGGTACTCCGGAGATATGACCTATTGAACATACCAATTGAAAAAACACAAAATCTGACTTCAGACGACCATTGGCAAAATTCTATTTTTCACAACCTCATTTTTGTCACTAATATTGAAGGAGAAAATAATTAGCTTTAAAATGATAACGTAAACTGGCTTAATTGAATGAAAAATGAGGAAGTTATAGAGCTTTTTCAAAATGCATACCAAAAATAAAAAAGCAAAAATTCTGAAAAAATCAAAATTTCAAAAAAATCTACAACCCTAAATTTTTATTCAAAAAATCTAAAAAAAATAATTTGAGTTTATCTCATAGGTATCTATCCGTAAAAAAATATTGAACAAAATCTGAGACATGACGGCACATAGCCTTAGGCGATTTGACGTGGAATGACCCTAGGGGAAACGGTATAGTTATTGGCCCCCATATAGTTATTGGCCACTTAGACTTCGATGCTGAAAACCGAGCAATTTTTTGGTTAAAAGATGGTTCAAAAAATGTGTGAGGGTAGCGTGTTTAATAAGTGTTAAAAATATATGAATGAGTTTTCACTAGGTGATTTTAGTCATTTTGTGATTTGTGATTTCTTGGAGCGCTAACAAAAACAGGTCGTTTTCTTAAGAAAACGTTAAGACTTCAGATTTTTTTCATGGTAAATTTTAAAAGAATGCAATGTATTTACAGCTTTTAAAATCCTATGGAGGTGTTATCA